>OX328124.1:80084612-80329612 GCA_946811695.1 Gonocerus acuteangulatus | reverse complement strand
AGAAACTTTTTTTATATAAACATACCTGGAATTTTTGAATTTCTTTCTTGAAGCTTGATGAGTCTCAAGCCTTCTTTCTTCAAAACATGAGAGAGCCAAGCTGACACAGAATTGCCACAATCCTGACCTGTTATTGCATCACCACAAACTTTACTTGAGCAAAGCCATGCCTTGTCAATTTCTGACGTATTTTCTATATTTAAGCTAAATTTTGGGTACCCTAAAATATAAATAAGAAATATATTATTTTTTAATTGATCTGAGAGTAATATTAATGAGGAAAATTTGTTTAACCTATTGAAAGTACTCTTGTTATTCGTTCTGCTGTAAAAGTAGACGATAAATTGAAAACAAATAGTCTGACTTGCAGGAACTGTGATATCGTAATCTGTTTCCTTATACTGCTTATATTTCATGTGATATTGAAAGCACATTTTCTCCAATGTTAACCTACCAAAATGTATGCCTGATACATTCAGTAGGATATTTATTAAGCTTTGAAATGATCACCTTCCACTTACCATGATTTCACTGTTGTTTTCTAGATATTTAATAAAATATATGAGAAGTACTTAACTCCTCATGCCTTTTGATATAAGCATGCATTTTTTTTTTTTTTTTTTTCCCAAAGTTTACCAAAATTTATATATCTTAGTACTCACTACATACGCCCTTGCTCTAAATGACCTTGCGACTTTTAGACTTCGGGCTACGTCCTTACATTCGTCATGGTCCTTGGCAGCATTATTCTTCTTAAGGGGTTGAGTCCTCAAAGGTTAGAAAATGGACAATTCTGATATAATACCAAGGGTCGGCGCTTTTGGCTCAGATGTCGGTGCACCGTTAAAACAACAACAACATACCAAAGGCAGGGCAGGCTCTTGAGCAGAGATAAAAGAAATATCCTAGGAGAGAGAACCCCTAAACAAAAATGATTTAGTCCTCCACATTGGGAGTTGAGCTTGGGGCTAAGGAATCAACCTCGATATAAAACTCATTACTATATATTTTAGTATGTGTATTAAAAGTGTGAAAATATTTGTAACTAAATTTGTTGTTTTGCAGCACCGGAAACTAATTCTAACTGAATTCAAATTGGTTCTACTTTTCTCAAAAACAGTTACAGATGCCAACTTCATAGTGGTTTTATTATATTCCTTTCAACAAAATACCTATACAAAGTACCTGCTTTTGAAACTTGAATGACCTGTTTTTCATAACCAATGTGTTAAGAAACATCAACATTTCTCGTCAGCACTTCCAGATTGGGGTGTGCAATATCATAAGCGAGTTTTTCCTCCGATAGACCCCATGGCAAAAGGCTACACACTATTTCATTTGTTTTTAATTTTCAGTACATATTGAGGTAGAAGTGTAGGAGTTATAATAAAAACAAGTAAATACCTCTATTCATTTTTTCTCTGTCCTAGCAGGCTGTTGAACATCCAAATTTCACAAAAACTTGGCAAGAGGCACCTAACTCTTAATTGCTGACCAGAGATTAAACTACAGAGGAAGATCTAGGCCTGTCATTGGTGTCTTTAAAAAGCAAATGTATTTAACATAGAAGTTTAAATTATAGTATTAATTACACAATCGGCCATGGTAGATAATTATAAGTTCCTAGGGTACTTGGTAATTTTATCTAAGTAGGCTAATGACTCTCGGCAATTGCTAAGTAGCAAATATATATAATACACACACACACATATATATATATATATATATATATATATATATATATATATATATATATATATATATAATCTTGCTTATTTCATTAAAAGAGTAATCTTACCTTTCAAAGTTAAAACAAGTTTTTTCTTTTCAAGATCTATGATAGGTTTTATTAAACACATTCGAGGCTCATTTTTTTGAGTGAGAGCAACCCCTGACTCTGTTGTGATCATCCATCTTCGATCATACCTAATAAAAAATGAATACTGTATTATTTGTAGAGCTGTATACTGAATATTAGGTATTGAACCATTCATTTTAATGTGCCTGTCGGAGCTGTCACCAACAAACCTCTGACAGAGTTACCTTATCAGTCTCAATCCACACAATGAATTACATAACAGACAAACAATCCTTTTTTTCAACATAATCAAATACTTTCCTAAATTTCCTTTCCCAATCCATATTTCTTGCAGTAAAAGTAAATTAAATTGATTTATTTGATTGCAGTAATATTATGAAGTATATAATACATTCTAGGTTTCTTAGAAGACATATCTCACTGTTTATCGCCCACAATAAGAAGCATATACAAATAAATCAATTCTTGCAGTAATCCTCCCTCAGCACAATAACAATCTACGAAGACACCAACATTCCACTATACACAGTCCCCCCTTATAGCTTATTTATATGTATTTTTTTCACAAACAGCAAGGTTGGATTATGGTCTAATTTTTTTTAGTGTTTATAATTTACTTCTTAAAAATTGTGCCGCTCACAGTAGTATGTTTTTACTGGATCCTCTTTACAGAACGCTACCCTTAATGCGGACAAAAATTGTTCCAAAATAAAATTTCTTTTTTATTATTATATTTTAAAATTTTTTGATGGGTCAATTCAGGACCTTGGAAAAGGAAGGGCGAATTACGAAATTCAGATGTTAGGAAATCGAAGTCCAAGTTCTGGAAGTACTTCAGGATAGCAAAGGTCAATGTTTACTCTGGAATGCTGATTTATAAATAAATCTGATTGAAAACGTGTGCAATTGAAATTCAATATTTTATTCTATTCCCTATAACTTGAAACTGTGAGAGAACTTAAGACAAAC
Source organism: Gonocerus acuteangulatus (assembly GCA_946811695.1). Taxonomy (NCBI): domain Eukaryota; kingdom Metazoa; phylum Arthropoda; class Insecta; order Hemiptera; family Coreidae; genus Gonocerus; species Gonocerus acuteangulatus. Next base: position 80,326,824 of record OX328124.1, on the reverse strand, counting down.
CAGAGTAACAAGGCGAAGTGCCGAGTTACCTACATCTTTCTGACTCAGAAAAAGGTGATTTTTCAGATTCGCCCTTACTCTTCCAAGGTCCTGAATTAGCCTCCACTTAAACCCCATATTTTTAACAAGGTGTGTTGTTTTCAAACCCACAAAATTTCCATGATTTCCTCTACTCTCCTTAACGTGTTTCTTCCCTCCCACGCTAGGGAGAAAACCTGATTATGATGCAATCTGAAAATGCTGACTAGAAAATTTGAAATTTCAATACAAAAATAACAGTGGTTCAAATTTTTGTAATTTACTTATATTTATTTGTATACAATACTTGTCTATTTGCTCTGTGGCTATCTAAAATGGACCGATTTTGACAAAATGTTGTGCTAAAATCCTGTCTCTGATTTGCAGGTCAAGTTTGTTAACCAGCAGAATCTGTCTATATCTTCATTTATAATTTTAATTATTTATTAATTTTTTTTTTTTTTTTTTTTACGGCACTGCGACAACCAGGCCATTAGCACCGACATCCAGGGTGCAGCGAGAAATTTACCCAACGAGCCGTGGGATGAGAAAATTCCTGCCACCGGTGGGGATCGAACCCACCGTCTCCCGCTTATGAATCTAAGGCGCTAGCCACTAGACCACAGGAGGAAAGTTTAAACAAAAAAAAAAAAAAGTTAGAAATACTTACTTTAGGCCAGTTTCAGATAATTCCCATTTATTGACATAAAATTGACCACAAGATTTTACAGGATATAGGAACATGTGACTCAGGTAGGGCCCATCAGGTGATCTACAAATAAGTTACAGATTAACTTAGTAAAATGATTCAATTTTTTTTTTTTTTTTTTTTTTTAAATTTTATTTATTTATTTTTATTTTATTTTTATTTTTATGGTCTTTCGACAACTAGGCCATTAGCGCCGACATCCAGAGTGCAGCAACGAGCTGTGGGGCAAGAAAATTCTTGCTACCGGTGGGGATCGAACCCACCATCTCCCGTTTATGAATCTAAGGCTCTAGCCACTAGACCACGGGGGCCCCCTAAAATTGATATTATTAAACAATATATAGTGGAACAAGTTCACAGATAAAATTCAAAATTGGTTTTAAAAATGTCCATGTCTCACTTACCTTTTAATAAAAGGTTGATATTCACTTTTGCTTTCTGCTATTATTTTTGTGTTACTATTTCTAAATTCATTACTTTTTGTGTCAGCTGCAACGTTTTCCAACCTGTTCATTACACTCAATCTTTCTGTAGTATAAGAAATCTGTTGGTTGAAATTGGTAAATGTATTCTTTAGCTGCCTGTTTTTAAAAATCAAAGACTCAGGAACTTTTTGTATGTGAGGTCTTTGAACAAAACAGTTCAGGATCATATTTAGGAGTTTGTCAACATCATCTACTGTTGTATAGGGTCCGAAAGATATCCGCACTGAACCAGTTGGTTTTCCATCAATAAGATCGTTTTCATCGCCGCACACAAAGCCTGACTGAAAGATAAAAATGTAAACTTACATAAATGTTACAAAAATCTGCTTATATTTTTTGTACAGGGCCATGTTGACAACAATTCTATGGATTCATTATTTATCTTGGTAATCTCATAACATTAGTAGAAGAGATAAAACTTAAACAAAAGAAAAACATTATATGCATATAGTTAATTGTTACTTCAAACAATAATTCTTCACCCCATCTATTCGCTAAACTCAGCATTCCTAGTAGTCCATTTTCAACAAAATCGAACATTTTTAGAGGATGGTTAGAGCCTAAAATATATATCAAATTTATATCTGATGGCATCAGCTGATATATGAAACAGCGGTAGTTCTCCTCAGATCATCAATGTACAAAATGAGCCAGCTATGTGTTGCAGTTCATTATCCTATCTTTCTTAATTTACTACAATAAAAGTTTCACACTTCTCTGTTTTAGTACATTTTTAAGATATTGTGATTTTTGGGTCAGCTGGTAGAGATATGTCATTCTGTTAACCTCTAGTTACCGAGAAGTCTTTTCTTGTAACACATTAACTCTTGGAATGTATTATAGGTTGGTTTGTTTTTGTCACAGGAAGCCAAACATTTCTAAAGATGAAAAGAAAATCTCTTGAGTAGTAATAGTACCTGAAATATATACAAGTAATGAAATACTGAGAGAACTATATTACCTTAAATTGTTTTATGATGTCTTCACTTGTATGGTCCAGATGCCTTTTACAAGCTCCAGGATTGCAGAAGCGCCCAGTTCTCAAATGAATTCCATGTAAATTTGCTAGGTTAAACACCTGCAAAATAAGTAAGCAATTTAGCAAATAAAATTTTCATTGTGATCGAAGGAATAAAACATTGTTAAAATTGTAAACTTACTTCAGCATAACCAATGAATTCACCATTACTCCGGAGGAGATTGAAATTCAAAATATTTCCTTGGGTGGTAATGTCATCATAAGCAGAATCCGCATAAATTATTGCAACTGGTGAGCTATTGGAATGATGGAGTCGTGAGAGACAATTATATGCATATCGAGCCAGTTCAAAACAGTGACTACAATCATTTTTTAAAATCAATATTGGCACTAAGAAGTTCTAATATACAGGGTGTTCAAAACTCGATTGACTGCCCCCTTTTTTCCCACAATTTTTGAAATTTAAAAACGAAACTTGGTGGGTCTTAACGTGGTCGAATGAACTTTTGTTGGACCTAATGCACGACCCCTCAACTCTCTCCAGCGACCCTAACTCTGGAATCTCCAATGGAAAGGGGTTATTTTTATGACGGATTATTGTAGAGAATTGAATTTCATGTCGATTTTATACCTGTCATTTTTTTGCTAAAGCGCACCAATGAGTAACAAATTGCCACAAACCAATAAAACCCTTGTTTTTCGTCACTTTTCTGCCAATAACGAAGAAAGTATGCCCGTAATGAAAAAAGTAGTTAATATAAACGTTGTAGAGGATTAAATTTTCTTTCCAAAAAGTACCTATAAATGCCTGAAATGTTAATAGGAATGGAGCAAAACACACTTTTGCTTAAGAAGTTTTCAGAAAAGTTTATTATCAACGTGATATATGCTTCAGTAAAACTTAATAAACATTTCCTGAACTATTTTTGCTCCACCTAGTTCTGGATTTAAGAACGTTTGAAGAAAAAATCAAATTCAATTACTTTATAAAGGCATTAAAATAATTAGTATTGCTATTTAAAGCACTAGAACTCACCTAATGATTAGAATTTCGTAGTAATTATTTTTGTGTTGGATGAATTTCTTTTTGGTTTTTACGGCGCCCTTGACATCTAGGCCATTAGTGTCGACATCCAGGGTGCAGCGAGGGATTTTCCCAACGAGCCATGAGATAAGAAAATTCCTGCAGCCGCAACTTGGGCCAAACTACTTTTCGTGTTTCAAAAAAGTCTACAGCCTCCAAGCCATAACCAATTTGAATGCATTTTTTTAAATATGAAAGCTAATAAAATTTAGAGATTGTCGGGGTTCGGTCACTGCTACTTAATAAAACTACATTTTATCATAAAAATGGTTTTATTGTGCCAACGTTTCGGCTTGAACTTCAAGCCTTCATCAGGGCTGTAAAAAACAAGTAGGACGGATGTAATACTGAAATATACATATATATATATATATATATATATATATATATATATATATATGCCTACATACACAAATACACATACATATATGCATACATACATATATGGAAAAAGACAAAAACATAAAATACTAGAACATAATATATAGAAGAACAATGTGCTCTAGAAGTGTTTGGATTATTAGGAAAACATGGGCTTACCGATGGGAAGATAGAGAACTATTCCTCACAAATGCGGGATCATTTCTGACAGTTAATACAGAGAAACATAGGAAGAAAGGAGTTGGTGAGGGGGGGGGTTCTGGACCACCCTATGGATAGAGAACATAGAAGATGAAAGAAAGAGCGGCGAAGTACAGTAAGGTGTCATAAAGTCATAAAATGTTGTGTTAATGGAAAGGGAGGCAGGTATAAAGGGCTATATTGCAAGCGGTATAGGGGATTAGGATGGAGTTTTTAATAAATGGAAGATGTTGGAGTAGGTAGAGGAGATGACTTCTTTGTCAATTTTGTCATTAACTGGGTTATTTTCTAGTTGAATAAACATTGATTCGGAAAGGAGACGTTTGTCTTTGTTGGATTCAGTGGAAAGGATGGAGTATTGGTCAAAACTAAAGTCATGACCGTCTGTGATGGCATGTCTAGTTAAAGCTGTCTTTATGTCTTTATTCCGTACATCGTTTTTGTGGTTGTTGATGCGTTTTCTTACTGGGTTTTTAGTCTGTCCAATGTACACACTCCTGGTCTCATCCTTGGGAGGACTGGGTAAACCACTACCGACCTCGGTACTGAGAGGCGTCGCCATGCGCTACCAGGCGGGTCCACACGGTAGCGGATAGTGGCACAGGCTACAGATATGTAGCCTAGGGGCTTTAAGCCTTCCCGGACAGCTTGGCAATTACAGGCACGGGTCCTGCCCTCCTTGAGAGATCGGGATAAGTCCCCCCCTGTATCTCTTCTGGAAGGAAACCGTAGGGGGTGCTTTTAACACTTCCGGGCCAGTGACCATTCTGGTGCTTAAGGGCACATGACACGGTTTCATGAGTTTCCAAAATGGTACTACGGTTGGGTTGGTGGCAGGAATCACGTTGTGGTTGCCTGTCGTGCGTAGTGGTCATATGGTTGGATGCTCCGCTGCAGAGTATCCAGAATTTGGAGGTGTTCTGAATTGAGCGAGACTCATGTGCTCGGCAGGGGGCGGAAGCAACAGTAGTAGGCGGCCTCTCCCGAGGGCCGTCTTGCGATCTCCCATGGACAGCGAAAGACCCCATGGGGGATCGCAGGGAAGCCCTCACCTCGTGAGCGTTAGTAAGGATTGTGTGTTTAGGGAGAGGTTCAATGAAGGCTCATAACGCTATATACGGGCCTCTTTCCGTTTCCACTCTCTGGCGCGCGCACACCTGTCCAATGTACACACTATTACAGTTGGGTGTGATGCAGGGGATTCTGTAGACTACATTAGTCCTGTCTTTTTGTGGGATAGGGTCTTTTAGAGTCGTATGTAAGTTTTTCAGTTTGTTCTGTGTCGATAGTCCTAGTTTTAGAGTGGGGAATGTATCGCATAGGGATTTTTGGATTTTTTCTGTGAGGTTTGGGATATATGGGAGGCCTCTGAATTGAGGGACAATATTGTCTTGGGTACTGGGGATGGGTTTAGGGTTATTAAAAGAATTTATGAGACGGGTGATAATGTTGGTAGGAAATCCATTGGTAGTAAGAATATCGAGGAGTCGGGATTTGTTGGCAGGGTGAAATTTGGTGTCGGATAGGGAGAGGGCTCGATTTATTAGGTTGCTGGCAGTATTGAGGATTTGGTGTTTGGGGTGTGAGGAAAGGTAATGGAGAAGTCGTCCCGAGTAAGTGGGTTTGGTATACCATTCAGTGGATATAGAGCCGTCTGTATTTCTTATGAGGAGTATGTCAAGGAAAGGAAGGGAGTTGTTAGTTTTGGTCTCGATGGTGAATATTAACCGGGGGTGGTAGGAGTTAAAGGCTGTTAGAATTTCTGGAATCTTATCAGGATTAATTATGAGGAAGAGGTCGTCAACAATATTTTTTAAGGAAAATAATATCGGTGGAAAGGTCAGGAGCGAGGCAGTTACCCATGGCGAGGCCAGAGATCTGGTTGAAGAATTTATCTTGGAATAGGAGGTATCCGGATTTGCAGCAGAGGGATAGGGAATTCAAGATAGGAAGATCGAGATAGCTTGGTGTGTGGTTCGAGGGTGGTCCAATTCTTGACAATAATTTGTAGGGTTTTATCTATGGGAATGTTTGTGAAGAGGGACTGGGCATCTAGAGAGGCTAAAATGAAATTAGGGGGGATGAGAAGGGAGTGTAGTTGTTTTTTGAGGTCGTGTGCATTCTGTACGTCATAGGGGTTATTGTGACTTAAGGTCTGGAGGGAAGTAAGGAGAAATTTGCTTAGTTTTGAGGAGGGGGAGTTTATATTAGAAATGATGGGACGTAAGGGATTATTTTCTTTATGGATTTTCAGGAGGCCATAGCATCTGGGGGCTTGGGAGTTATGTGAGATGAGGTGTGAGCGGGTCCGTTGGTCAGTCTCTTTGTTGTCATGTAGTTTTCGTATGTGTTTGTTAAAGGATTGTGTGAGGGAGGGGGTGGGATTTCTGTTACGGGGGGTCGGTAAGTAAGTGGTGTTGTCAGAAAGGAGTGTGATCATTTTTTCCGTGTATTCAGTCCTGTCCATGATAACGGTTTTGTTCCCTTTGTCAGCCCGGGTAACGATTAATTCGTTATGGGATTTAAGGAAGGAGCGGGTATTCGATCTACAAGCTAACTCTATCACTCGCCTATCGAAGATCCCACGCACTCTCTCGGTCCAGTGCGTGAAGCAGGAAGTTCTGCAAGCTCGCAGTGCTAGGCTACACGCACGGAGCAAGCAGTACGTCCTGGGCAGCTGAAGAGCACTTACACCGCTCAACAGCTCTTCTTCAGCCTAACCTCCTCACCCATTTACCGAAGAAAATTCTATACAACATCATGAGGGAGTAAAGGCTCATCTCCGGCCAGGAGTGCGAGTGCGGAGGAGAGAGGGGCGAAGACAATGAATAGGCTGTTAAGTGTTTAAGTTTGGTAATTAATATAAACATTTAAACTATTAAACGAAATAGAACTTTATTAAAAAAACTGATTAAAGATTCTGATCGGATGTAAATATGAGGTTCAAACGGTGCGCTGCGAGATATCTGATTCCTGGAGCTAGTAGTCAGGTCTAGTGCTCCTTCACCAACACAGTTTATGGGAAACTTGATTAAAAGGTTGGTACTCACCAAAGTCCAGCCTTGACCGAGTACTACCGTGAACTAGGCTTGAGTTTCGGGTTTGAGCAAATTCAGACTAGGGATCTAGTTTTGAACGAGATTGCACAGAAACATATTTTTTGGGCTAACCCTTCTTAGAGCAAGGTTCAACTAAACTTTTTAATTTATATCACATGTGTTCTTGGGTTATCTGATAACCGCTACAAGGCGAACGTCGAGGCAACATCACAGCATGCGGCCTACCATAATCTCCAGGCAACATTAATCTCAATCATTAACAATATTAACACCATTGGCTCTTCAAGCCCAGGGAAGAAATATGTTTTATTTAATATAATTTTTCTCACATAAATCTTTCTTACATCTCATTTCATACAGTCCTCTTTTATCAACTCCACGCCAGGACTCATATCCGGCAATGCTGAGCTTGCTCGCTCAAGATTTGCGCGCACCACCCATGCCAGGGAAGCGTGCAAATGTACAGCGGGTGGTTCTTATGTCTCTCACATAACTCCCAAGCCCCCAGATGCTATGGCCTCCCGAAAATCCATAAAGAAAATAATCCCTTACGTCCCATCATTTCTAATATAAACTCCCCCTCCTCAAAACTAAGCAAATTTCTCCTTACTTCCCTCCAGACCTTAAGTCACAATAACCCCTATGACGTACAGAATGCACACGACCTCAAAAAACAACTACACTCCCTTCTCATCCCCCCTAATTTCATTTTAGCCTCTCTAGATGCCCAGTCCCTCTTCACAAACATTCCCATAGATAAAACCCTACAAATTATTGTCAAGAATTGGACCACCCTCGAACCACACACCAAGCTATCTCGATCTTCCTATCTTGAATTCCCTATCCCTCTGCTGCAAATCCGGATACCTCCTATTCCAAGATAAATTCTTCAACCAGATCTCTGGCCTCGCCATGGGTAACTGCCTCGCTCCTGACCTTTCCAATATTACCCTTAATGACCTCCTTGACCAAATCCTCCCCATGTTCCCCGACGATATTATTTTCCTTAAAAATATTGTTGACGACCTCTTCCTCATAATTAATCCTGATAAGATTCCAGAAATTCTAACAGCCTTTAACTCCCACCACCCCCTAATAATGTTGGATTTCCTACCAACATTATCACCCGTCTCATAAATTCTTTTAACAACCCTAAACCCATCCCCAGTACCCAAGACAATATTGTCCCTCAATTCAGAGGCCTCCCATTTATTCCAAACCTCTCAGAAAACATCCAAAAATCCCTACGCGATACATTCCCCACTCTAAAACTAGGACTATCGACACAGAACAAACTGAAAAACTTACATACGACTCTAAAAGACCCTATCCCACAAAAAGACAGGACTAATGTAGTCTACAGAATCCCCTGCATCACACCCAACTGTAATAGTGTGTAATTGGACAGACTAAAAACCCAGTAAGAAAACGTATCAACAACCACAAAAACGATGTACGGAATAAAGACATAAAGACAGCTTTAACTAGCCATGCCATCACAGACGGACATGACTTTGGTTTTGACCAATACTCCATCCTTTCCACTGAATCCAACGAAGACAAACGTCTCCTTTCCGAATCAATTATTATCCACCTAGAAAATAACCCAGTTAATGACAAAATTGACAAAGAAGTCATCTCCTCTACCTACTCCAAAATCTTCCATTTATTAAAAACTCCATCCTAATCCCTTATACCGCTTGCAATATAGCCCTTTATACCTGCCTCCCTTTCTATTAACACAACATTTTATGACTTTATGACACCTTACTGTACTTCGCCGCCGCTTCCGCCGCTCTTTCTTTCATCTTCTATGTTCTCTGTCCATTGGGTGGTCCAGAACCCCCCCCCCCCCTCACCAACTCCTTTCTTCCTATGTTTCCCTGTATTAACTGTCAGAAATGATCCCGCATTTGTGAGGAATAGTTCTCTATCTTCACATCGGTAAGCCCATATTGTTATTCTTATATCTAATCTAATATGTAATCTGTTATTCTTATATCTGTTTTCCTAATAATCCAAACACTTCTAGAGCACATTGTTCTTCTATATATTATGTTCTAGTATTTTATGTTTTTGTCTTTTTCCATATATGTATGTATGTATATATGTATGTGTATTTGTGTATGTAGGCATATATATATGTGTATATTTCAGTATTACATCCGTCCTACTTGTTTTTTACAGCCCTGATGAAGGCTTGAAGTTCAAGCCGAAACGTCGGCACAATAAAACCATTTTTATGATAAAATGTAGTTTTATTAAGTAGCAGTGACCAAACCCCGACAATCCCTACCTTGCATCATCTACGGTCAATGATCTCCTCTCAAAAAATAATAAAATTTAGTTGTTTGTTTCTCCTGTTTATTAAATGACGTCTAAATAATTCACAAACTTTTACGATCAAACATAAAATAATATTTTATTTTTCATCTAACTTAATATCAGCACTGATATTGTTGAAAATCAACATTCAAACCCTGATTAAAAATCAAAAATTATTATCAACTCATTCAAAAATCTCATTATTTCAATAAGTCTCTTTGTTGAATTATGATAAATTTACATTTTAAAGACGTCAGTCTGATTTTTTGCAAGTCTAATCAAGGTTTGAATGTTTAATTTCAACGATATCAGTGCTGACATTAAGTTAGATGAAAAATAAAATATTATTTTTAGTTTGATTGTAAAAGTTTGTGAATTATTTACATGTAATTTAATAAAAAGTGGAAACAAAAAACAAAAATCTGGTCTGACAAGGCTGTTCTAAATTTTAGTACTTTCATTTTTTTAAAAAAATGCATTGATATCGGTTAAGATTTGGAGGCTTCAGTCTTTTTTGAAACACGAAAAGTAGTTTGGCCCAACGTTGCGGCGGCAGGAATTTTCTTATCTCATGGCTCGTTGGGAAAATCCCTCGCTGCACACTGGATGTCGACACTAATGGCCTAGATGACAAGGCGCCGTAAAAACCAAAAAGAAATTCGTCCAACACAAAAATAATTACTACGAAATTCTAATCATTAGGTGAGTTCTAGTGCTTTAAATAGCAATACTAATTATTTTAATGCCTTTATAAAGTAATTGAATTTGATTTTTTCTTCAAACGTTCTTAAATCCAGAACTAGGTGGAGCAAAAAAAAAATAGTTTAAGAAAATTTAATTCTCTACAACGTTTATATTAACTACTTTTTTCATTACGGGCATACTTTCTTCGTTATTGGCAGAAAAGTGACAAAAAACAAGGGTTTTATCGGTTTTTGGCAATTTGTTACTCATTGGTGTGCTTTAGCAAAAAAATGACAGGTATAAAATCGACATGAAATTCAATTCTCTACAATAATCCGTCATAAAAATAACCCCTTTCCATTGGAGATTCCAGAGTTAGGGTCGCTGGAGAAAGTTGATGGGTCGTGCATTAGGTCCAACGAAAGTTCATTCGACCACGTTAAGACCCACAAAGTTTCGTTTTTAAATTTCAAAAATTGTGGGAAAAAAGGGGGCTGTCAATCGAGTTTTGAACGCCCTGTATATACAAATGTTTGTATATATTTACATTTATGTAAATATACTCGATTTACATTTATGTAAATATACTCGTATATGCATTTGTTTGATTGGTATACACATATTTGTCTTTGAAACTGTTATTTGTCACATATAATAGTAATAATAATATATAATATTTTAAGCACACGTGTCTTTCAATCAGGAGGGTACTAGGTCTTCCCGTCAAAGAAGGATAGATATGAGGAAGTGATAATATTTATGTTACCACATTTTCCAAACACCCTTATAGACTAGAGCATTTACTCAAAGAGCCAATTGCAGAAAAAATGCTAACCATTCCAGAATACATTCAGAGCTCCATCTCTTGGAAAACTTATGACAAGACCACTACCCGGTACATGGCCATCATGCAGTTTTCAATCCTACATTGTTTAAGTTTAGTAAAAGCAGCAGCCTAATCCTTATTCATCATGTTGAACAAAAAACCAAAAACACCAAAAAGCAATCACCTTTTAGTGTTGCTTGTTTTATGACACAAAGAAGCAGAGTAATTGAGATTAGGATTTCTTAGTTATATATCTTGTTTGAACAAGTAATCTTACTTAGAAACTTTTTCAATTTTTGCAATCTTATTCCAAAAGTTAAAGCCATGCGCCAAAGCAACAATAGACAAGAAGTTGATGGTTCCATCTTCAAACCTAAAATAGTGAAACGTATAATTAAAACATAATAAATATATTTGGTTTGTTTATTTATTTACTTAGGTTTTCCAACAAAAGTAACTTGCATGTTCTGTTAATTTTTTTAAGTTAAAAAAAAATATAAATTAAATAAATAAAAGTTCAAAAAAATGTAAGAACAATAATTAAGGATAAGTAAAAATAATTTTAATGTTAATAAACCTTTAAAAAAATTATTATCAAGTAAAATAAAATTCAAAGATTTATTCATAAAATTTCTTTATATTAGAAGTATAAAATATGCACCATTATCCAGAAAGAAAATTAATGCCTGAGTAAATTGGGACCTTTTTTGACACATTCAAGCCTAATAAGTATATGCAGATACAAAAAATGCTGACCACACACGCACACATTGAAATTAGGCTTCCATTCTCCAGAGGTTGTAGTGGTTCATGGTACTGTAGACTACAACAACCACTGGAGAAATAAGCTAGATTTTCAATATACTTTTTATGCTAATGTTTTAGCATTGGATGAATGCGTAAACTACTCTTCGTTAATAGTTCTTGAATGACATGAGGCATGTTAACATCAATTTCATGTGTCAGCATTAAATCAGCTGTCACATAATACAATATTTACAAACAGATATGTTATTTATGTCAATTAGTAATGACTTTGTTTAAATAAGTGTCTAATATGTAGCAAGGTAATACCACTTGGTATTGCTTTGTTGGGAGTCATTTATCTGACCCCCAATAAGGCAATAGGATAAAGAGATACATTTTATGCTTTTTGTCTATTTGTGACCACTGTTTTGCCTGTGTATTTTACAAATATACCTAAATTAAATGACATGAATAGAGGTTCACACATTATTTAGTTTCATTAAGAATGAATTAATTAAATCAAACATGCTCCCAACCAAATGAGTTCTTATAAACCATTATGTCTGTAGAGGCACAGTAGTCATTGTTTATTGTTAAAACAGTACTAGATGATGGCTCTGATGGATATCAGATTTTATAGATAAAGAGCAAACCAAGGTGATGTCCGGGATGTTGCTTTGTGGTTGTACACAGAAGAATTGTCTAAAATCAACATGAAGCTATGACGCAAAAATGTTTTTCTAAAGCAAAATATAATCATACATGGAGGAATCGACTCTTTATCTATTACAATATCTTCATGGCTGATTTTTCACTCTGACAGAGTGGAGCTGCACTATAACCAAGATGACAGTTTTGTCAAACAAAAAAAACACTGTAAACTTTCTGGAACTAAGACAAAAAAATTTGATTCTACTTAAGTATTTATATATGTATTTCTCCTTTTATTGTCTTTCCTTTAAAAAAAAAAAAAATCTATAATTAAAATATGTTTACTTTGATCATAAGGTTTAAACACACTTTTCATGTAGGACAGTACGTGGTGCAAATGTGTTCTCTTCGCTCAGGACCATAAGCACAGAACCTCCACCATAATAGGTTTTTCTCAATAGATGAGAACTTGAATTACGAACTAGCAGAGCTCCTAATCCAGTCGGAAACCCAAACATCTTGTAGAATGAAAGTGCAACAAAGTCAGGTTTTACAGATCCCAAATCCAGTCTATTAGTTGACACATAAGTTGCACCATCTAGTAAGCATAACCAGTTGCTTCTGAAACAATTTTTTAGGACAAAATGAATAGTATAAGTTTTAAAAAACTGAAAATGTAATTAAACGCCCAAATTCCACAAGTAGACAAAGAAACACCATAGATTTTAATCTATTAAATATTATTAACACCCTACACCAATGTGTGCTCGCATTTTTTATTTATTTTATTTTATTAAATTTTAACGTCCATTTATTATTAACTACGAATTTTAGGACGGATTCTCGATAGGTTACCACCCTTTTCTAGCCAGGACTGGGCTGATGCCTTTTCTTTTTTCTAAAGAAAAGCCACCACCCTTTGTGGAATCAAACCCACGACCCTTTAGCACGGAGTGTTAAGTGCTCACGCCATAACGCTCACGGCCACCGGGCCTCCCCCTTTTGTTAATGTTTTACCTTTTGGAGAAATGATTTTGATCATGAAAATGTCTTTAGAGATGGAAATAAAAACAGGTTACGTAATAAAAGTGTAATTATTATAACATATACCCAATAATTTTCATTAGTCTTTACATCAGTGATACTAAGCAAAGGTTTATCATATAAAAACTGCAATATATAGTTTTCATATGATCAACTTGGCATGTAAAGACTGCATCAATGCATGTGTTATTTCTGGTCCCTGAAATAGAACGATAGTTATTGAGCGCCAGGTGCCTGTTGTTTTCCCGCCAAATTGTATGATTACATCACCTATGTTTTGTTGTCTGTTACATTACTTCAGTTCCCAACCGTAAGACATTTTCTTGTCAAAATATAAAATGCAACCAAAATTCAATTAATAAAAATAATTAAGTTAACAAATATTATAACACTCGTATATACCGAGCATATCTATATATAAATATGCTTTACTTATTTCAGTAATAATTTTTCAAAATTATCTTAAAAAATGTTGTAGGATTTAATAATTTATTTTTCTATTGGTTCCTCATTTATTCATCAGACCGAAATGTTCGGTGCTTTATTACACACATCTTCAGTGGTCTATGTAGTGGAGCTGTTCTCAGCCTTTTACTGCTGGAATTGGAGTTCAGAACACCTTCACAAGATAAGCCCACAGAACATGTAAGCCTGTTATAGAGGTAGAAATTGTTTATTTGATGCCCAGTCAAAACAACACAGAATAATATCAAAATAATTCTAAAAAAAAGTAAGCTTACTTTTTTTTGGTCACAGTAGTCAGTGCTCCAGATTGGACCTTACTAATCCAAGATAGGGGATACTTCACCCCTGAGAAGTTACATTGTGCGGAATACACAAATAAAGAATTCCTTGTGCTTTCTGGAATACAATTAGGAGTTTCATTTTCATTCCTAAACGCTTCTAATGTACCATTATGGTCCAGGCATTTTATCTCGGCCTCTCTTTTAGAAACAACTTCACGCATGCCAAGGACTGAGGTATGATTATCTTCCATATATAAAAAATATGATTTATCTTCTCCATCAGCATCTATGAATAAATAATATATTTAGGATAAGAAACATTGAAGTGCTCCCTTCCCCCTCTTATAAATGAAACAAAATTACCTTGAGAAACATCACTCTTCTCATTATTAGACCAAACAAAAGACTCTGCAACTAACTTCAATGATGCAGTGGCTCCTGAAGTAAATATTATACTGTACTCCTTTGTAGAGGTGTTGAAATGTTGAAGGATCCTGCAGAAGTTAAAAACATATTAAAAAAAAGAAAGTTATAGTTAAAAATTTATTTGAAAATGAGAAAGTAAAATAAATTGTTTAAATCTATTTTAAAAGTGCCCATGAATTCCCTTGTTTCAATGTTTTCTATCACAATGCGAGACTTTCTGTCTACTTCCACAGTCAATTAAACTCTTATTGTATATTCTGAGTTCAGTTACAAAATACCTATTATTGTATTATTACATTGTATGTTAATTAAGGTACTAGCAACTTTCTCTGCATGTCTTCATCCCTAATATGTTAATTTTTTTTTTTACTTAGCTGGGTGATTTTCAAACAGCAAGTAAGATTTCCTCCTGCTTGTATTTAAGCTCCAAATGTTTTGTAACATATTTTGGTTTGTTTTTAATATTATGGAATTAATTATTGATTGTAAACTAGCGATAATATATTCTTTGTTTGATTTTTTTTTTTTTACTTTGTACAGAGAATGTTACATTCAATGCATGTCTCTAGCAAGTCCTTTGAACTGTACCTCCATGTAGTCACAGTTCTTTAATTAAAGTTAAAAAGTTAATTAAAGTTAGTTCCAGAGACCGAAACTGTTATCACGCATTTGCAAAAAAAAAAAAAAAAAAGAAAAAAAGTTTAACGGTTAAATCTAAATTTTGTCTATACTTATCATTTTCAAATAGTTATTTAAAACTAAAAAAATATATATATATTTTTTTAATATAGTTTTATATTAATTTTTAAAGGCTAGAATTGTTGTATAAAAATTTTCTTGACATTTTTAAATAGAAGTTTTGGGAACAAACATTTTTATCTAAAAAGTATTACTTATAACAATTAAGTATTAGTATTGATTTTTAATTATTTTTTTTTATTATTATTTACGGCGCACAGACTTCTGGGCCATTAGTACTGACATCCTTGGTGCAGACGGAAATGTTCTCAACAGGCCCTACAATGAGAAACATACCAGCTGCATGTGGGACTCGAATCCCACCATCTCCCACATGACAATCCAAGGCATTAGCCACTAGACCACAGGGAGACCCTAAAAAACTACATTTTATAATTAAAATGAGTTATATTTCTGCCAACGTTGAGATACAAGCCATCTTCAGGGCTATGGAGGAGAAAGATAACAGGTCCGTATCAGAGAGGCTACATTTCTGATATCCTCAGAACTCATTTTATTTGTAAAATGTAGTTTTATTCAACACAGGACCAAACCCGATAATCTACACCTTCCTAATCTCAACGGTCAACTATGTCTTCAATGAACACCTTGGTTGTCTTATTTATTAGTAATAATTTAAAAAATAAAATAAAATAACAGTTTTCATAAAATTTATAAATTTTAAAATAAAAATTCTGAAGAAATTGTTTGATCATTTCTTTTATTATTGAAATTGTATTGGATATAAATCACTCACTAGATATTTTAAAAAAAATATCTAAAAATTTAAATTTTTATAATTCAATCACAAAAAATTAATTTTTTATTTTTCAGAAATAAAAATTCGAATCAATTCTGGAAAAAATAAATAAAAATATACTGTTATTTTTGGTCCCTGGTTAGTTCTAACCATTCATGCCAATAAAGTCATATTGTTCATAATTATAATGATGTTTAATTAATCATACAATTGTTATTTATCATTGCCTTGGGCTGTCCCTAATTGTGGTTTCCTTATTCTGACAGAGTTTTCCATCCGTGTACAAGTAGATTAGAGAATATTTTTTATTTGTAACTTAATAATCATCAAATAAAATTTGTTGTAATTTTTATGATTCTCGAAACAAATTATAAATATGTTTAAGTCTACCAGAAAAATAGTCATGGCCCAATCAAGAAACACTGAAAAATATAATAGGAGATATTTTGTGCTTCTACCAGCTTTTTAAAAAATAAGTCTCCACCCCTAGTGGTAATTGATTCACAAGTTTCACCAACCCAACTAACAGGTCGAAGCTGTTGATTTCATTTGCAAGTAAATAGAACCTTCGACTCCAATTTCCACATAACTATTGCCTTTATGATGAATATAAATATACTGACTTCAAGCTAATAAGTCTTTCAAAATCATGTTCATCTTAGTGCGTTTCCGCCTTCCCTCTATAGGAAGGAAACCCACTCATGACGTCAACCTTATGGCGCAAACCAGAGGTGCCAGTGAGAAATGTCCATATTTCAGACCCCATATGTTACGGAAATACCGGTTGTTCAAGTTTTTATGTATGTATATAAATATATTTTTCTGCTTGCTCTGTAGCTGCAGACGATATAGGCTCCGATATATATGGCATTTGGTACAAAAATCGTTCATATAATTTGAAAGCTCAAGTTCATTATCCAGCAGAACCCATTCACCAGAACAAGGTTTTTTGGGCAAAATTCACACACAAAAAATCTTGCCACTTATGTTTTTGCATCAATATGCCTGCATTTTTACACTTTTTTAGGTTTTCTAACGTAGGAAAATGAATGAACCAATTTTTAAAGCAATACCTGTAATCATTTATGAGAAATATTGATACTAGTTTTCGAACTAATTTTTGGTTAGGGTATTCAGAAACTATTGATAAAGTTTAAAATTGTTCCAGACATTTGACATTAAATTTTGGTTGTGTTTGTAGTTAACCCTTTAATGCACAAAACTTCTTCTTTTTTTTTTTTTTAGATAAAACAGTTTTTTTTTGTGGGTTTTTTATTTTGGTGCATTGAAAAACACCTACCAATCTGTACTTATTGTATTGAAACAAATATGGTTCCAAGTAATAGAGTAGAAATATGGTTCCTCTCTGAGAGATCTTCCTAATGTCTGAGCCCCTTCACAGCCTTGCGCAGGCAGAGGATTTAAGTGGGACATATATGTCCCTCTGTGAGTTAAACGGTTAAGGAAGTGTTAGAAAAAAATGTATTAACAGGCATGAAATGTTTTGGGATCTTTGTATATTTTCTTAAATATATCAAAAATGGGTGGAAAATCTAGGTAAATGGAAAGTGACCATTCAAAAGCTTAATAAAATCTCTAGAAATAAGGTTCTGAAGCAATTTTTGATAGGGTGATGTCAATCGGAGAAATAAGTGATTAAAACTTTTAAAGTGTTTTCTAAGTTTTGTTATTCTGAACGTGGTTTTGTGTCTGTTTATCTCATTTATTAATTCATTTTTATTTTTTTAAATTTAAAATAATATGATTATTTCAGTAAAAAAAAAAAAGCAAGAAAATGAAAAATGTATTGGTAATAGTGTTTTTCTAAAGTGAACATAGGGAAAGAGGATGGAGGAATTTCCGCCTAGGATACTGTCCAGTTGTGGCATCTAAAATCTTTTTTCACTTTGAGACTTTATTTTATATTTCACGAAGAGTGAAAACCTACTACACAACTCATTCAGATATGATTACAAGATTATTTAAAGGTTTATAATTAATATATTAAAAAAGTACTCATTTCGAAGTATACATATGTGTATGTTTTTTATTTTACCTGTATCGTATTTGGTCAACTGTATCTGTGCACACTTTTCCAGAAAGGTTTCCGGAATGAGGATTTCCATATACATTTTTGCTCAGATCTTGGAAAGATGCCTTTAATATCGAGTCTGAATATGCAGGAGTTCCAGTATGATCCAAATAACAAATGTCTAGATAAATAAGAGATAAATATAATATCAAAATGTAAATAATTATATTCTTTTCATTATAAATAGCTTTGCGGTATAAAAATAATTTATTGAAATTTGAATTAAATTAAAACACTCAGAAATGTAGCCCCCAAGAAATTGAGCTGTTCTCCCTCTCCTCCCTGAAGAAGGCTTGTAAGTCAAGATGAAAAGTTGGCAGAAATAAAAGTCCGTCATGCAGGAGCTGCATAACTAAGCACTTTCCTCAGAATTTGGGTAGTGTAGACTGCTTTCCAGAACAATTTGCTTAAAATATCCTACATAAATAAAATAAAAACATGAATAGTTCTCTTTTAAATTTGTAATGAGTAACTGATCAATTATTAATTTGCTTCCAGAGTTATGTTTACACGTGGTAACTACTACACTACGTAATAAATACAAAAAACCTCATATTATCGTATTTTGATCTAACGCAGGAACAGGATACAGTCCCTCTGGTGGTAGAAAGAGCTCCTTGCGGCGGCTTTGTGAATCTACGGCTGGCGGGCTTTTCTATTGAAATATATTACAAAGTAAACCCCCGCTTTCCGATTGACCGATTCAGCTCATTTTTACAACACTTCTTTCTCATGAGTTACCCACGACGTATACCGCGTTTTGTTACAATACAGCAGAAATTACGACCGGTATGAGTATATTAGGAATTTGGGTCCGGAGTAAACCGCCCCTTCTAATGGACCGATTTAGTTTATTTTTACAACACATATTTACCTGTAGATTACCACTACGAATATCGAGTTTCGTCGAAATATACCAAAAATCACGGCTGGTAGTGGCGAATTGGTATTGTGGGTCCGGAATAAACCCCCCCTCCCAATGAACCAATTTAGTTTATTTTTACAACACATATTTACCTGTGGATTACCACTACGAATACCGAGTTTCGTCGAAATGTACCAAAAATCACGGCTGGCCGAATTGGTATTGTGGGTCCGGAGTAAACCCCCCCCCTCCTAATGAACCGATGTAGTTCATTTTTATATCTCACTTTTCTCTCTATATTACCACTACGAATACCAAGTTTTGTTGAAATATAACAAATATTACGGCTGACATGATGGTCAAATTAGTGTTTAGGGTTCGGGGTAAACCCCCCCCTTCCGGTGGACCGACTTTGGTGGTTAACGAACTCGTTCAATCGTTTGCTAATTGAATGCTATATACCAAGTTTCGTGACAAAAAACAAAAACTCTGGCCGCTATCGTGTTAACAGACACATATATATATGGGGGCGAGGTTAGCTCAGTGGTAGAGCACTCGACTAATAAACTGGAGGACCAGGTTCAAAAACCGAGCGCGCACTAAAGATTTTTTCTTCTAGTGCTGCCATTCGAGGGTTGGATTTGGGGTCCTAGATCGTCCCTAGGCTCACCCTGCCTTTAATTAATTTAATTAATAATGGGTACCTTGGGTGCTAATGACTCTAGGAGTCGAAGCAGCCGAGGGGAAAATCAGGCGGCCGGAGCATAGTATTGACCACACTATCTCCCTAGTGGGGTCTCCTGTGGTCTAATGGCTAGCGCCTTGGATTCATAAGCGGGAGATGGTGGGTTCGATTCCCAACCTCCGGCAGGAATTTTATCATCCCACGGCTCGCTGGTAAAATTCCTCGCTACACCCTGGATGTCGGCGCTAATGACCTAGATGTAGATGCGCCGTTAAAAAAAAAAGTCCGACTCGCAGAAACTGCATCATCTTAGCGCGGTTCCGTTCTTATCCGAAGTGCGATTAGTAAAGGAATAGTAGCTGCTATTGGTAGGTTTTGATCTTTCGTTAAAAATATAAAATAAAATCTCAAAGAGAAGGAAGCTTAAAGCGCCACATATGGAAACTGACAGTTTTCTAAGCGGATGGGACTCTCCCGTCATCGCGACGCTCACTCTAGGAAAACTCTATTACCAATATGATTCTTATTTTCTTAGCTTTAATGAAATACTCATTCCACCGTTAAATAAACTTAAAAAAACAAAAGTGAGGTAAACAGTGACAAAAACCCATTTAAAATAACAAAACTAACACTTTCGTAGTTTTAAGCACTTACTTCTCCGACTGACATTGCCCCATCGAAATTTGCTTCAGAATCTTTTTTTTAGAGAATTTAGTAAGCTTTTGAATGGTTACATCTTACTTCCCACGATTTCTTAACTGTTTTGAAGATATTAAGGGGGGGAAATGGTGCTAATACCTACCGATAGCTGCTATATTCCTTCACTAATCGCACTTGAGATAAGAATGGAACCGCGCTAAGATGAAGCAGTTCCTGCGGGTCGGACTTTTTTTTTGTCAGACAAATTAATGTGTTATGTTTATATTATAATATAAATATTATGTTTATAAGAAGAGCAAATCACTTTAATTGCGGTGTAAAATATTGTTGCTAGCTAAATCTAAGTATTATATAAGCTCATAAGGAAAAAATGGTGCTAATGACTCAGATTTCGATACACCATAAAAGAAAAAAAAAATTAAGAACAATATACAAAGATTCAGAGGGATTTCATGTCTGTTAATAAAATATTTTATTCTAATCCCAATAACGCAACACTTATACACAAATAAACTTTTTTTTAGGTATCTATTTAATACGTATAAAATAAGATTATAATGAGCAATCCGCTGAGGCATACACCAAGTACTACCACCGTGTGGAGTGCAACTAGTATAGACCGGTACGTCAGTACCACTGTGGTATGTAAAGAGCGGCTATTCTGAAACTGGCAAAAATTAGAAATCCTACATTCCTACAGTTGTTTGGAGGCTTATCTTTATGACCCTAGAAAGGAACTTACAGATGACGAGGGTCCACTGGGCGATACCTGTACTGGGAATGCACTCCTTGCTCCTCACCTTTGAATTCATATGATTTCGTTCAATGAATTTTAAAAAAAAAAATTAATAAATAGATAAAAACTTCTGAAAATAGGGAATACCAAAAACAATTCTAAAGAACGAAATCAGTACAGTAATCTAGATATTCATAGGGCATCTTCGAATTCCAAGATACCGTTGAAACAAAATATTGTTTCTATATATACGTATCCTGTTTTATTGACTAATACATTTGACTACTATAAGCAATCACAAAAATAACGAGCAGTGAAAAAAAAACTGTAGAAAAAACACAAAAAGATTCGTTCAAATGAACGAAATTACCTATGTTTTAAGCACTTATTTCTCCAAATATGACCATCCCATCGCAAATGTCTTCAAAACATTTTTTGTAGAAAATTTAGTAACCTTTCGAATGGTAATCTTTTGCTTGCCAAGATTCCAAACCGTTTTCGTGATATTAATGAAAATATACGAAGCTCCCAAAACTTTTCATGTCTAAAAATGAAATGTTTTATTTTAATCCTTCCTTTACTCCAAACGTAACCAAATTTTCAACATATTAGTTTTGATAAAATTCAAACATGCAGAAAATGTTTCAACTGAAGCCCATGATTCTAAGTACCAAAATCAAAGACAAAAAGAACAGTTCGAATAAGCGAAATCAATTACTTTAATGTTTTAAGCACTTATTTCTCCGATTGACATCGCCTAATCAAAACTTTCATTAGAACCTTTTTTGTAGAGCATTTAGTAAGCATTCTAATGGTAATCTTTTGATTGCCAAGATTCTCAACCTTTTCCGAGATATTAAGGAAAGAATACAAAGTTACCAAAACTTTTCATGTCTGTTCATAAAATATTTTATTCTAACCCTTCCTTAACTCCAAACGTAACATAACTTTCAACATATTAGTTTTAATGAAAGTAGAACATGCAGATAATGTTTCAACTGAATCCCGTGATTCTAAGTACCCAAACCAAAAACGGTATTCAAAAACTATGTTTCCAATTTTCTCGAAAACGGTTAAAGCTATCGCCTTGAAAATGGTTTCATTCGTTTTCCTAGCCCAAGAAGCCTATAAAAAGAGTACTTACAAGCTTATGAACTCAAAAACGTAAGCGTTACGATTTTTTCTGCGCAAATTTCGCCCCAAACGCCATCTTCCAGTGGGCGGATTTTGCTGGTTAACGAACTTGACCTTTCAAATTGGACGACTGATTTTTGTACCAAATTTCATCAAAATCGGACCATCAGGGAAGCCAGAAATGAGCGAACAGACAAATATATATATATATATATATATATATATATATATATATATATATACATATATATATATATATATATATATATACATATATATATATATACATATATATATATACATATATATATATATATATAAATAAATATATACATATATATATATATATATATATATATACAAATTTGAACCACCGTTTTTTTTCGGTCTCTAGGGGTTCTGAAACGCGAAATTTTCTTGTCGGCAATTCCGGATTGTTTCATTGTATCAACCTTATAAGCGGGGTTCCTCCCTATGGGGGAGGGAGGAACCGCGCTAAAAAAAAAAAAAAAAAAAAAAAAACTATCTCCCTAGTGTGCCGTATGGTCAAGAATCAGATACCTCTACAGTATCTGACCCTCTGGGCCCTTGTGGCCTGTTACGGGACTGATATATATATATATATATATATATATATATATATATATATATAAATTTTAATGGGGGTCATTTTCGGTGTCTACTAGGTAGGATCGACAAAGATTTGAAGAAATTTTTCAAAAATTCTGTCATGAGTCCAACCTCAATAGCTACTTTCCTTCGGAGGAAAGTGCTAAAACTCATTTCAGTTGTAAAATGTAGTTTTATTCAACATATGATTGAACACCGATCATCTACACCTTCTAAATTAAATAAAAATCCAGAGGTTGTAAGAATTTGTATGTTGTGAAATATTGATTGATGATAAATATTTTTTTTAAAAGATATTCTGAAGGATTTATATAAAAAGTGAGAAATCATCAATAAGAATGAAACCATGAAAAAGATAATGAATAAGTTCACCAAGCCATTTCAATTGTGAAGTTATAAAAACTTAATTTTTCCAAATATAGAAAGTTCCACACAGAATATTTTTTGTGTTTAGTCCATGTAAAAAAATACTCATATAAATGTAAAATTCCAAAACTATTCAATATTATATATATATATATATATATATATATATATATATATATATATATATATATATATATTATAAGTATTCATATGTATTTAAATATGCATAAATTAAATAGGGCTCTACAAAAAGTTGCTGAAGAAATTTATTTAAAAATGGTACAGGTATACTGGAGAAATCATTATAGATTTTAAGAAATCCTTTGATTTTTTCATAAAGAATATTTTCGTTTTTTGTTGGTTAAATTTTACCTTTATGTTTTATAATTTTTTTTAAATATATAAAATAATAAAAAATTTAATCATTTTCATGTCATGTAAAAATGCCATGTGGAGTACATGTAGAAAATAAAATAAAATCCCTTCCTTAAGGTTTACTTAAGGACGGAAATAAATAAAATAATTTATATATATATATATATATATATATATATATATATATATATATATATATATATATATATAAATTAATTAATTAATAGAGGGGGCGAGTTTGGTTAAGTAATGGGAGCACTTGACTCATGTTCTGGGGGATCCGACCCCGATATGTTGCAGAAAATTATTTCAGTGAATCCCGTTCTGATTAGATTCAGAAACTAGCATCACTTAGATCCGCACTTCATTCCTTATACACGAGAAAAGTTACGGGACCGAATCGCAAATCTAGAATGCCTGCACTAAAGACGTGCAAATTTGAGTTCAAGTGTGGACAAGGCCTTATTACATTCAAATTTACTGTCAAAAAGACGAAGTATAACAGGTTATAAACAATGTTACCTTCCAGTCTAACGAAATCCTTCCTTATTTGTTCCCTTTCATTTTTATCAAATACTTCTTGATATAAAACTTCTCTGTCAAACATGACGTTCTTTAAATGTTATATGGATATAAATTCCGTCAACACCAACGGATCAACAGGCTGCGTTTGAGTACGCCACCGCACTAAAGCTTAAAGAGGGTATTCTCGTATAAAACCGTATTATTAAGTTACATAACATGATGCAAGACTTCCCCTGATAAATGGATACTCGATGCTTTCTCTGGTGAAAAAAATAAAACCAGAGAAATTGGTTTAATTTAAAGTATATAGGTTTGGAAAAGCCCTTCACGCAGGAGCTACTTAACTACGCATATTCCTCATAAAGGTGCTTAGATTACGCCTCCTTCCTGAAGAAAAAACTGAAATTAATCTATAAATATAGTTTTCTCTTTATTATTCGTAATAAAAAGCAGACCCATTTATAAGCTTCTTATTTATTTAAATTTTAACGTCCAACTTTACTTAAGAACAATTTTTTGATGTGTTATGATTTTTCGAAAGAAAAGTCTGGACCCCTTGTGTTAATCTAACCCATGTTCCAGGCCCGAGTACTTAGGCCTTAATTTTTTTTTGTTATGGGGAACCGATGGCCAAGAGGGTCCTGCCTATGGATGTGGATTCGGTTCCCACTAGGAGTGGTAGCTTTTCTTTGTTTTTTTTTGTTTTTTTTTTATGGCATGTCAACCCTTTAGGTCATTAAGGGCTATTTTGAAAAGGGTAGTAACATTAAGATATAAATGTACTATCAGTCATAGTCAGATTTGGGGATCAAAGCTAAATGATTACCACCAGATAGGAAAGAAAATTGAAAAATTCCTAGAAAACGAACCGGCTCTTACCCTAATGAACAATGGATCGCCTACTCATTTAGACAACAAGAACGGATCGTTTTCAGCAATTGATATTTCTTTCATTGACTCTCGGCTCACATTAAAAACGGAATGGACGGTAGAAAAGCGACTGTTTGGGAGCGACCATTTCCCAATTTCAATGTTCATAAATATAGGTAGAAACTTGCAAAATTATGACTCTAGTAAGTGGAAAATAGAAACAGCAAATTGGGAACATTTTCGAAACATAATTGAAGTAGAGTTAGATCGAACCATGCCAATTATATCGAAAAGTCGTGTACAAGACAAAGTAGACTACTTTACAAATCTATTAATTTCTGCAGGAGAACTGTCAGTAAATAAAACGACTCCTTTGCCGGGAAAATGCCGAGTCCCTTGGTAGAATGAATCGTGCAAAATAGCTATTAAGGAAAAAAAGAGAGCTTTAAATAAATATAGAAAAACAAAAAACCTCAAAGATTTTTTGGCCTTTAAAAAATTTAGATCAATAGCCAACAGAGCGATAAAGGAAAGCAAGAGAACTTCGTGAAGAGATTATGTCTCGTCAATTAATTCTAATAGCTCGATGAAGGAAATGTGGAGAAAACTGAAGAAGATACAGGGCATTAGAAACAAAGATCCTCTGCCAGGAATTCTTGTAGAAGGGAATTACATCACTGATAAAGCAATAATGGCTAACAAGATCGGCGAATACCTTTCGACAATTTTTCTGAGTGAAAATTATCATCAAAGTTTTTTATTGCATAAAAATGAAGAAGCCCGAAATATTCCAATAGAATCAGACAACTGAGAAGATTTCAACTGTCTACTAACACTGCCAGAGATGAGACAAGCCTTATCTTCTTGTAAAGACAAATCTTCACCTGGTCCTGATCTAATCCCTTATATATTTTTAAAGAAATTACCCCCTATTGGAGAAACTTTCCTCTTATCAATTTATAATCAAATTTGGCTGCAAAATACCTTCCCAGAATCTTGGAAAAAGGCATCCGTTGTTCCAATTGTCAAAAAGAAAGGACAGCTCGATCTTAACAATTTAAGGCCAATATCGCTTATATCTTGTCTGTCAAAAGAATTAGAAAAAATAGTAAACAACAGATTAGTATTTTGTCTTAATAAATTTAACTCAACGGCTTCAGAAAATTTCACTCAACCATTGATCAGATGGTAATGTTCGAACACCAGATCCAAACAACCTTTTCCGAAAAGTACACATTTAATAGCTATATTTTTCGATGTTCATAAAGCATACGACAAAATGTGGAAACATAAAGTCATCATGCAGCTAATAAACTGGGGTCTGAAAGGAAGATTAGTACAATTTATAAAAGCCTTTCTGGATAATCGGAAATTTCAAGTGGTAGTGTCCGGAAAATACTCAGACACATATTATTTAGAAAATGGGACTCCCCAAGGATCTATTTTAAGTACCACGCTATTCCAAGTTGCAATAAATGATATCACCTCGACTCTGAGACCAAGCGTCCTGTGCTCCTTGTATGCAGACGACTTCGCCATCTATATGAGCGGTGATTCTCTGGAATTCATAGAAATGAAACTACAAGGTACTATTAATAATTTGGAAAAATGGAGCAATACTTCGGGATTCACATTTTCTGATGAAAAGACAAAGTGTATACACTTCTGCAGAAAAAGAAATTGTAAAATGAACCCTGTTTTCAGAATGTTCAACAAAGACTTATCGTATGTCGATAATTTCAAATTTTTAGACCTCCAAATGGACAAGAAGCTGAATTGGATCTGCCACATTAAAGAAATTCGAAAAAAATGCACAAATAGAATCAGTTTCTTAAAAACTCTAGCCAGTACACAATGGGGTTGTGACAGGAAAACTCTGCTGTACATTTATAGGGCTCTAATCAGATCTGTTTTGGACTACGCTTCTTAAGTATACAGTTCTGCTAGTCCTTCTGCCTTTAAAATGCTTGACAGCATACACAACGCCGGCATTAGACTAATTTTAGGTCCGTTTCATACATCACCCGTAGAGAGTATGCATATAGAAAGTGTTGAACCTCCTTTATCAGTAAGAAGAATGAGTTTGTCTTTATCATATTATGTAGCAGTAACAGGACTCAGTAATCATCTTGTCCTGCAAAATATACTGACTAATAATGAAAATCAGCTAATCAACCTCACACCTTCGAATACGTTCAAAAGTCGAGTAGAGATATACTTACGCCAAGAAAATACATTAATCCCTCAAGTACGTAAAATTGAGGCAGCAAATCTTCCTCCTTGGTGGATTCCCAACTTTTCCTGCAATATTTCCATGTCAATGCTTAAAAAAGACTCTACACCTGATACTGCGTACAAAACCTTCTTTTTGGAAGAGATCAGAAAATATTCAGACCACCTCAAGTTGTTCACAGATTCTTCGAAAATAGTTCAAGTAGGGTGTGCTGTCGTGTCTTCCTCATTCACTAAACGTTTCAAACTGCACAAAACTAATTCAGTGTTTTCTGGTGAACTCTATGCTATTTTACAAGCCTTAAAAATTGTAAAAGAATCTAAAGAGATGAAGAATTTGATCATCACAGATTCTTTAACCCTTTATAGGTCATGGTACATATGTTGTACCAGCACTAAATACGTCATTTAGAAACGTGCAAATGGTTTCATTGGTATTTCATAGATGGTAGCACTACTGGAAAAATACTAGACACTCTCCCCCACCACTAAAATGACCGTTTTTAGAAAGGCCGGTACAACGTATGTACCAGTAACAGTCTGGCGCCTACACTGTTTCGAGCTCAACTTAGATTCCATCTTTTGTAAAATTGAAAATTGTAAGTTTATAATCATTTTAATTATTTTTTGTTATTAGTAACACACACAATAATTTATTCACACATCAATTTTTCTTCTCAGAATTGTCGGCAGGATAATATTTTCATAACATTGTGAAAAAAGACGCAAATTGAAGAACCAATATTTTCAGTCTTGAACTACTCTTAGGTAAGATTGTTTAAATATTATTAACTTGGTTTTTATTAATAAAACTTACTCTTTATACTATATAATCATTTATTTTTACTTTTTTTCCCCCCCAAGTTTTAATTACATTTTTTTCTACAGGTTCTCTCTTTTGCTGTTGAGGAAATATTTCTACGAAATATTGTCAAATAAAATTGAAAGTAAGCTCTTTGCAAAACATTCCTAGTTTTTTTTTTTTTTTTTTTTTTTTTTTTTTTTTTTATACAAAATAATAGTTAATATTTTGGTTTCAGATGGAAAAAAAAATTTTCAATCTTTCTAACTTGGAAGATATGGAAGAAGTTCATAGGCTCCTGGAAAGTGATATCACAGACGACATGGTGGAAAAGTCCGATGAAGGAGGAGATTCTGAAGCCGATGATTTTCTGCCAACAGAATCTTCATCATCAACACCAATTTCCCGGTCAACTAGGACATCTAGGACCCAGAGCGAAAATTCAGGAGACTCTGATAAAGAAATGGAAACCCTTGCGGTACCAGGTACTTCTTCTGATGTTTCTTTTCGGTTATCGGCACCCCCTCTTGTTTTACCTGGTCATCTTTCTCATACCCTATCGGACTCCAGTGAGGACGAGGACATTCCATGGGACAAACGAGTCAAAGACCCTCCCCGTTACAAACATTATAAATTCAACGAACCTGACAAAGGTCCAAAAGTTTCAATTTCCAATCTTACGTTTGTGGAGATTTTTTTATTATATAGTAATGAGCTATTGCAACTTCTTATAACTCAATCAAATTTATATGCAAGACAAAATAATAAAATATTAGATTTAGAAATTGATGAATTGAAAGCTTTTTTTGGAGTGTTAATTTTAATGGGATTTCACACTTTGCCCAGTTTTAGGCTCTATTGGTCCAAGGATCCCAATTTCCATGTTAGTGTTATAGCAGATGTTATGCCTATCAAAAGATTTTTAAAAATTCTACGTTATTTACACATTAATAATAATGAAAACTGCCCCAAAAAAGGAGAACTTAATTATGACAAACTATATAAAGTTTCTCCTATGGTAAACTTATTAAATTCAAAATTCAAGGAGCTTTTTCAACCTAGTAGGTGGCTCTCTGTAGATGAATCTATGATCAGGTTCAAAGGGAGGTCATCCATAAAACAATACATGCCGATGAAACCCGTCAAAAGGGGTTTCAAAGTGTGGGGTATTTGCTGCAGTGAAACGGGTTATGCTCTGGGACTTGATGTGTACACTGGAAAGTCTGATAACAAGACTCCTTTGAAAGGTTTAGGAGAAAGAGTTGTTTTGGATGCCTCCAAACCATATTTAAAAAAAGGATTTGGAATTTATTTCGACAATTTTTTTGCATCAATAAATTTAGCCAAAGTGCTGCTAAAATC
Source organism: Gonocerus acuteangulatus (assembly GCA_946811695.1). Lineage (NCBI taxonomy): Eukaryota > Metazoa > Arthropoda > Insecta > Hemiptera > Coreidae > Gonocerus > Gonocerus acuteangulatus. The sequence continues at coordinate 80,297,627 of OX328124.1, read as the reverse complement.
TGATACATTTTGTTGTGGCACAATTAGGAGCTCTAGAAAAGATTTTCCCAAAGACTTCCTGAAATCTGACAGGGAACTAAAGCAAGGGGATCATGATTACATTCAGTCTGGGGACATTTCTATTGTAAAATGGATGGACCGAGGGAAGAAGCCTGTAACAATGATTTCCACTATGAACAACCCTTCCACCACAAAAAAAATACGGCGATTAGAAAAAGATAGGAGTACCGTTGAAATTAATTGCCCAGAATCTGTCTTGGATTATAACCAACGAATGGGTGGAGTTGATTTGTTTGACCAACTGATGGCCTCTTATTCCATAGCCTGGAAAAGCAGGAAGTGGTGGATCAAAATTTTTTATTATTATTTGGACGCATGTGTTGTCAACTCATATATAATGTATAAAGCCTCATTTCAACAAACAACTCCCCATGGAAAACCTCTTACTCACTTGGAGTTTAGATCACAGTTGGCTTCAGGTCTAATAAATAATTATTCTGCTCGAAAAAAACCATTCCCTCCCCTGGCATCCAACAGTGAAGTCCCTGGTGCCATAAGACTGCGAAATGTTGGAGAACACTTCCCAAAAAAGTGCAATAGATGCCGGTGTGCTTATTGCAGCAGAAAAAAGAATGTACAGAAAAGGTCTACAATAAAATGTGGTAAATGTAATGTTGCACTTTGTTTAGAATGTTTTGAGCTGTTTCATACTGACACTGATTTATAGTACTATAGCGTTAGTTTTAAAGTTGGGTTTTTTTGTTTCAATTATAAATTTTAGTTAATTTTAAGTTAATAAATAATAATAAACATTTTTCACATGTTATTAGAATTTTTGTAAAATTTAGGATAGTTTTAAATTTTTAGTTCTAATATTCCTAGGTGAATTGAAATTTAATTTTAAGTATCTAGTTTATTGACAATAGTTAACTGTATCATATTTTATGGCAATTTTTTTTTTTTTTCGTAAAATTATTTTCTAACAAATGTAAAAAGTTTTATATGTAAAACATAAATACATTTTTAAAAGTTAACAATGTTTTATTTATCATTACCAACAATAAATGGGTATTTTAAGTTCATCTGATCAGTAGCGGTACACCATATGTACCAGTGACTGTTTGAGTGCTCTTACAGTTGGCAGTTTCCCAAACGGGCACTGGTACATATGGTGTACCGGCCTAATATTTCCTAGACAAAATTTTTTTTTTCACAAAACAACAATAGAAATAAATAATAATCAACTAAAAGAATATATTCACAGGTCGAAAAGATATTTTGCATTGCTTGCTAAGTTTGCCCTATAAAGGGTTAAGCTCAATAAAAGCAATCATGGCAGGAGATTCCACTCATGGATTTCTATAGAAGATTCACGAATTATGCTTTCAGTGCAATCTGCAGGAAATATCATTTATGTGGGTGCCATCACATTGCGGGATCTCACTCAATGAACAAGCAGACAAACATTACGCACGGACAGGAACAGAAGCGACCATAATCAATGAGGCCACAAAAAAAGACGTAAAGAGTCATTTAAAAAACGTCGTAAGATCAAAATGAAACCTCACATTCATATGATTCGGAACCCAACGCACACAAATCGCAAGAATCAGAAATAATACTGACACTTGGACAACAGCTCAACGACATTCCCGACGAGAAGAGACCGTTTTGACAAGACTGAGGATAGGACACACTGCACTGACCCACAGCTACCTACTTAACAACCTTCATCACCCAATGTGCACCACATGTGACACACAAAACACTGTAGAACATATACTAATACACTGCCACAATTACGACCACATCAGACTAACCCTCAAGATACCCGAGACACTTCAAGACGTTTTACAAGACAACGAACAGACAATTCAAAAACTCCTCATATTTCTTAAAAACATCAACATCTAAAAAGACATTTGACTTTGAACTGACCGGACTGCCAATGACCCAGCAGGGTAGAGGCAGTATAATAAAATAAATAAAATAAAAATGTATTATCCAAATTTATATACATATATTCCTTATACTAAAAATAATTTTGCTGTATTCAAATAATTGATTAAAATAGCATTTAAATTATAATTCAGAGGTTGTAACTTATGAATTTTGATGGTGGAAAATATTGATTTGAGTTCTGAATATTTTTTTAAAATCATATTCTGAATGGTATATATACAAATACATATATTTATTTATTGGGGATTATAGTTGTTCAGGCCTATAGTTAACCAGTATTTTATCAATATATAAGATGGTCAGGTTCTATGTTTTGTATGTTTGGTAATGAAGAGTCCTATGAATGTGTTTCAAACTTATATTATTTCATTGAGTTAGTAGATAGGGAATACCAGTGTATAGCTCTTCTTTTATTGAAAAGAATACATTATACATTTAGAAAAAAAAAAAACAATCTTAAATTACATTGAGTAACAATATTACTCAATCTTAAATTACATATGGGGTCATTCCGTGTCAAATCAACACAGTGATTTTTTTTTACCATCTCAGATTTAAATGAAATTTGCTGAGGAGGTAGCCTTTGTATAGACTAAGAAAAATACCAAAACTTATTGAAAAATATCAACTGATTTGGAAATTACAGCTATGTAAAATTTCAAAAATTGTGAAAAAATTCCGGTACCTGAAATATTTGAATTGCTATTGTGGCTCTTATATTTAAGCTAGAGAGCTGGGGGTGGTGTTATTTTAAAGCTCTTTGTAAGAATATTCTTATGATATGCAACACCCATATAGGTTAGGAGGGAAAAAAAATGTCTAAAATTCAAAAACAAAATTTTATATCTCAAAAAGCGTATTTTTAAAAATTTTCAAAATTGTATATGTTTTTCTAAGTGTATTTGTGAACTTATTCCTAAAGTTTCATGATGGGATTCCAATGGGTAAACCATTTATTAATTTTTTTTTTTTTTTTTTTTTTTTTTTTTTTAAGACAGTAATATTTTGCACGATATACAAAACATAAACATAAATTGGTTGATTAATCAGAAATCATAATTATAATAGTAAAAGCACTTTTATTAAAAAATAGAATAAATCAGTACTAAATTAAACTTATATTATCATTATATTTTCTAATGATGTAATGGAAGGCCCGGTGGCGATGAGTGTTAAGGCGTGAGCACTCAACACTCTGTGCCAAGGATCGTGGGTTCGACACCCACTATGGGGTGGTGGCTTTTCTTTAGAAAAAAGAAAAGGCATCAGCCCTATCCTGGTTAGAAAAGGGTGGTAACCTATAGATAACCTGTCCTAAAATTCCTAGTTAATAATAATGGATGTTAAAATTTAAATAAATAAACATTGCCTAATAACAAACCTTAAACAAAAGTTTACTTGCCGTCATTAACAAAACTACTTTATGGAGATGAAAAGTAATGCTGAGTAGCTTATTTCATATCCTGCAAAGCTTCATTTGGTGTTTGAGTATCATTTTCTCTGTGTAATCTCTTCCATTTGGTGTAACAGGAATAAATTTAAACAATAGATCATTATTTATTTAAATTTTGAGCATCCATTATAATTAACTGGCATCCCAAGAACATCAGGTTTTCGTCGAAATGAAAAATATGGGAAAGGTCCAGCAGGGCGCAAGAATGTGACCTTCAATTCATCTTCATTTTTATACAAAACATATGCCAACCACCATTTAGTGGCATATGCAGCACTTATGTAACCTCTTATATCCTTTATTAATAGTTTTTCTAATTATCTTTTAATAGACACAGTTTCAGAGCTACGATCAAAAGAAAAAGACATTACTTTGATTTTTATACGGTTTCAAATGGTAAAAAATCATGACATTGTTAATGCCTTTTCAAAACTGTCACTTAAGAAATTTCCAGTTTCTACATACTCTTCTTGCGTGACATAGGTACTTAAATTTTACTTGTAACTTAAAGTAGTTTTGTTAATGAAGGCAAGTACAATTTTGTTTAAGGTTTGTTATTAGAAAATGTAATGATAATATAAGTTTAAATTAGTCCTGATTTATTTTATTTTTTAATAAAAATGCTTTCACTATTATAATTATAATTTCTAATTTATCAACCATTTTATTTAATAAAAAAAGATTATGTTTAAACATTTTAAAGAGATTTAAAGTTGTATTGCAATTGCAAGTACATAACATATACATATATGATCATGTTTTGTATATCGTCCAAAATATTAGCGTCTTAAAAAAAAAAACAAAAAAAATAATAATTGGTTAACCCATTGGAATCCTATCATAAAACTTTAGGAATAAGTTCACAAATACACTTAGAAAAACATATCAAATTCTGAAAATTTTTAAAAATACGCTTTTTGAGATATATACAAATAAAATATTGTTTTTGAATTTGAGAAATTATTTTTCCTCCTAACCTATATGGTGTTGCATATCATAAGAAAGTTCTTACAAAGAGCTTTAAAATAACACCCCTCCCAGCTCTCTAGCTTAAATATAAGAGCCACAATAGCAATTTGAAAATTTCAGGTACAGGCATTTTTTTCACAATTTTTGAAATTTTACATAGCTGTAATTTCCAAATCAGTTGATATTTTTCAATAATTTTTGGTATTTTTCTAAGTCTATACAAAGGCTACCTCCTCACCAAATTTCATCAATTTTTGAGATAGTGAGGTTGAAAATGTATGTTTTTTGTGTTGATTTGAATGACCCTATACACACACACACACATAAATATATGTATATATATATATATATATATATATATATATATATATATATATATATATATATTTGAAAGGACACCAACTAATTAAGTCATAATTCAAAATTGTTCGATTTTTAACCTATGAAAACCATTTTTTAATAAATTAGTGAAATCCTGAAATTACAGATAGCCTGACTATTTATAATGTTAGAGAGATATTAATTTAATATATATATATATATATATATATATATATATATATATATATATATATATATATATATATACATATTCCTTAATAAATGCTATTATTTTAGCTAGTTTTTTAAAAACAACATATGTTTATTTTATTTTATTAAAGACCGGTAATAAATGGAATATTGCCTATTCCACTAATTAGAATTATTCCGAAAAAAATAGGGAAGCGAAAATGATTAATTCTTTTTTAAGATCAAAATTGCATCTTGAAACTTACATTCAAATCTACTGTCAGAAAGCCGAAGTATGCAGGTTATAAACAAATGTTACCTTCCAGTCTAATGAAATCCTTTCTTATTTTTTCGCTTTCATTTTTATCGAAAACTTCTTGATATAAAACTTCGCTGTCAAACATGATGTAGTTTAAATACTGAATGGATAAAAATGACCTCAATGCCAATGGATCAACAGGCCGCGTTTGAGTAGGCCTCCGCACTAACGTAGAAAGAGTATTTCATAACAGTTTTTGTATAGTTTTTTTTTTACGGCGTATTTGCATCTATCTATTAGCGCTGGTTGCATAACAGTATTTTCGCTAAAAATCGTAATATTAAGTTACCTAAAATGAAGCAAGAATGCCCTTGATAAATGGGTACTCCATGAGTTACCCGGTCAAACTTATAAAAGCGTTGAGATTGTTTTCTGTTCTCTATTGTTATTAATGATAAAAATAAAAAATAAACAGCAATATTTGACGAAATTATTGGCCTAGGACAATAAAATATTGAAGGACAGGCTCTTTTTCTATTTTTTTTATTTTTATTTTATTTTTACAGCGAATTGACAAATCGTGGCCATTAGCGCCAACGTCCAGGGTGCATCCAGGAATTTTCTCAGTGAGCCCTGAGATGAGAAAACTCCTGTCGCCGGTGGGGATCGAACCCGCCATCTCCCGCTTATGAATCTAGCGCGCTAGCCACTAGACCACGGGGATACCCCCTCTTTTACTATTAATACTCTTTATGTAACTAAGTGCGTTATTATAGTGCCTTTTCAGCCAGAATTAAATCGTCCATCGTCAAGGCTTAGTAAATTACATGAGATCACGTTAACATTAATTAGAGGAAACCCACATTTCTTTACTTAGGTTGCTTTATACAATGTAGTATGGTGTACCAATTCATATTATATTCAATATTTAATACCACAATGTGAGCTTAAAAATTAGGCTGAAGCGCTGGAATTAAAATTAAATACTTTGTTATAACAGAATATATAAAACTAAGGCTGAATATTCTTGGGATTTAAATAATCTCTGTTACATTTAGAATTCTTAGTAATATTCCTGATCCAGCAGGCAGTACTGTGTATAGTTTCTAAGGACACTAGGAAGATTATAAAGTACTCGGCGTCGCTCAGTGTTGATGGGAGGCGAAAAAACCCAAACCGAAGGTTCAATCTCGGTTGAACTAACATTTTTTTTTTTTTTTTTTTTTTTTTTTTTTTACGGCGCATCAACTGTTTGGCTATTAGCGCCGGGCAATCTACAGGTTGCCACCCTTTTCTAATGCCAACAGCACGTGGTCGGTCACCCATTCAGGTACTGACCACGCCCGACGTTGCTTAACTTCGGTGATCTACGAGAACCGGTGTATTCAACGTGGCTATGGCCGTTGGCTACATTTTGTTATATCTACTACTTGTAGAATACAGCGCCAACAAACCGTTTTCATCTTATTACAATTTCTAATCTAAAAACACCTTGTTGCCCGTCATGGGCGTATGTGGGTGGCTGTAGCCCCCCCCCGAAATCGGTAAAAATGGATCATAAAAATAAATTAAATAAGCTCGCTTCGTTCAGATCAAGATAGTTTTTATTGGGTGTAATAGCGTTTTAATTGGCTAACTATTCCAAGTTCTAGATTGTTAGTATTCCATACCCCCCAAATGTTCTCAGTCCCCCAAAACTCTTCCAGCCCCTTCCGAAATTATTTTCTATATACGTCCATGTTGTTCGTTCTCTCACAATGTAGAAATTTCACAGCTTCTAGTGGAAAGTAAGGCAATATTTTATAACACTTATTTTATTGCTGACAAATTGGTTTTACACCGTAAGTCTTATGTATATATGTAGGGTTTAAAAGAAATTTATTTTTTGCCAAAATGTATCATGAACTGGTGCATTTAGATTGTGAAGATATTTGTAATGAAACTCAATTATCCTTAGTTTATTTGGAGTAGGGAAACAATTGGTGCAGAGCTATGGTCTCCGCATAGTTTTACCTAAATGAACATGCCTTAAAGTTGCTATCCTACAAATTTCATCGCCATATTTGTACACAGCCTAAAATAAATGCGTCAATTTGCGATGCGACTGATGAGATAATAGGCTTCTTGTCGAAAAACGACTTTTCCATTATTATTTCTGGCAGAGAGTTAATCTTGTAAGTAACTGAACATTAACAATGAGATCCACCTATAATCTCGCGTGGAAAGTCAAGTAGCCCAAGAGAAGAGAAACCCCAAAGTTCTAAGTCTTGGACAGAAGCGCAACTGGAAACTGAGTTGTTACTCCTAATTTACCTGTACATCTATATAAAACATTTATTATGGGAAATACTTCTTTGATTTACTCCTAAAATATTTAAATTGTATACATACATACTTCCATCTAATAATTGTGAAAAAATTAGGGAGATCTAAAAGTTTAACTTTTAATATATGCCCCCCTTCTTTTTCATATTATTTAATCATATTGAAAAACAACATTTTTATTCATTTATTTTTAACTTCGTATGTCCATGACTTAATTCCTTAATAACATTTTTTTTTTTTTTTTTTTTTTTTTTTTTTTTTTTTTTTTTTTTTATGAGATTGTAAATTGAACTTATATTTTTTGTTTCACAATAAAATAATTTAATTGGATGTATTATTACGATTACAACACAAAAAGAAAAGTGAATCATTTTAGTAAATCTAACGACCAATTTGATGAATAATTATGAACGTAAACATCCAATTTTTGTGAAATACAAACTGAACCTTTACAACACTGGTTGTAGGAGGTAATGAACCAACCAAATACCCTAACGTGGCTTGTTTCGTGGGCTTTTTGATTTGCCCCAGACTTGTTTTTTGTGCAGTTTGACATATGCTTCGGATATATTGTCTTGTTCTGTTGAACTCTACTCTTTTCAATTAGTTCATTTATATTTATAATTATTTAACTGCAATCATGAATTTAAAATTTTTTTGGATTGTGTTTGGAGTGTTTACTATGTATTTTCTGTTTGCAACGATGCAAGAAAAATTACTGAAAGGAGTTTATGGAGACAATGAGAAATTCACTTATGTCATGCCTCTCTTATGCATCAATTCAGTGGTCTGCTATGTATATACAATAATTTTTAAAGTTATGAACCCGTATTCAGTTGAAAAACCTATACCAACAGTGCTGTGTGGGGCTTGTGGATTGTTAAGTGTTTTGGCCATGAGTTCTTCTTTTATGGCCCTTCAATGGGTGAGTTATCCAGCTCAAGTACTCGCTAAGTCAAGCAAACCAATACCTGTCTTGCTAATGGGAGTGTTACTTGGAGATAAAAGCTACCCTGTGAGGAAATATTGCATTGTTTTTCTCATTGTGTTTGGTGTTTCAGCATTCTTCTATAATAGTAAGAAAGCTGCTTCGTCTTCTGTAGGAATAGGAATCGGTGAGGTATTGTTAATGATGTCTCTTCTTATGGATGGTTTTCTTAATTCCCTTCAAGAGCGAATAATGTCAAAGTATAAACCAAACTCAAATTATTTGATGATGGAATCCAACAAATGGATTATTATATTATCATTTCTATTGACAATGTTTTCTGGAGAAGCCGTGAAATGCTTTAATTTCATTCAATCATACCCAAGTACTCTACCATTAATTTTTGGCATGTCACTTTGTGGTGCTTTAGGCCAGTATTTTATTTATAAAGGTATCATTGAACTAGGAACATTGACCGTTTCCTTAATCACCACCACAAGAAAGTTTTTTACAGTCTTATGTTCTATAATTATTTTCGGACATCATATTGTCTTAAAACAATGGATTGCAATCATTTGTGTTTTCTCGGGCTTATTATTAGACACATACTTCGGGAAAGGAGTTAAGAAGACTGTTACAAACTAAAATGTAAGCTGTAATTTATTTTTATTCTTACCAATGCCAATTATTGACTTAGATTAAGCCTTTTGATTAAAGGTACTTTTATTGTTCAATATTTATTGATAATAATGATAACTAAGATGCAGCAGCCAATTCATATCAGAAAATATTGACTAAAATTTTGTTTTATATTTTCATATTGTATTATTACATCTTCAAAGACTATTGTATGAATACTATTCTTTAATGATAAAACAAGCAAACTGTAAGATTACCTCACATCTACCTATAAAGAGTAGTTCCTATTTTTATGATACTTATGAAGGAAGTTTGTCAATCTTGTTCCAATTCTAATTTAATTAAATATTTTTTAAACGCTTCATTGAAACGAAAATGTCTCTCCATTGATAATTTGTAATACTCTTTTTTTTTAAATAAGTAAATTCGCGTTTTTAAACCTTAATGCGAAAATTTGCAAGTATTCATAGGGGGGGAGGGATTGTTTAGATCTTTTATTATTATTGGTCTAAATTCTGACCCCAGAGTACTCATCCCGGACATATTTTGCAGGGAAGTACGCTATCTGTGGGACATGTGAACACATACTTCCCTGAAATTACATGTCGCTTTATCTATGAATAAAGATAGTATCCTTGCATACATACATATCCAATAAGTCATCACCTAATATTTATTTTTAGCATGTTCTTAAAGAACGTAGATAGTATTTGCAAAATGTCTTCTAATTTTCATCAGTCCTAGCGACTATGTACCAGAAATTACACGACAAAATTTAGTTGTGTGTTTGTGTTAACAGGATAGTGTCCACAGTTTTTGTTCTCTTGTAACAAAACTTAGCGTACAAAATTTTAATGGCTAACAAAATTTAGACAAGATTTTTTTTTTCTTGAGCCTGCTAGTTATACAAAATATTCTATTTAGTTTTTATTTTATTAGTGAATGCCCGCCTTTGGCTTAAGAGTTATTTGGCATTCATCCTCCCAATAGGGATCAGGTGTAAAAAGGTGGGAGTCCAGCACAGGGCGGATGGCTATGGTAACATCGTGACAGGATAATACGCCTCAGAAGGTGGAAACGGGAAAGGGGTCGTGCTCGGCATTTTATAGCTTCTAAAACAGGCTCCTGGCCTCTTACCACCCTCACTTGCCTTAAAGATGTGGATATCCTCGTTTGGAGAGGGATGCCAACTATACATAGCTTCTGCCCTGGAGCAGAGTGCTATGAGTTAAGCTCAATTAGGAACCCCGCCAAGTTCTGGTCACTCAACTGCAGTGCTTCCAACACATGGCTACTACACTGTTACAGGCGAACCACAACGTAGCCCTGCCACCAGCACCACTCGTAGTACCATTGTTGAGCACCCATAGTGCTAAGCACCCTGGGTCTCCGGAGGCCACGAATGGTCATCAGCCTGGAGGAAGGGTTCCCTCCAAAGGACAACAGACCGGGACTTACCTGAACTCCCGTAGGAGAGTGGGTTTCTTGCACGTTTCATAGCCTCTCATCATTAGCCGTGCCGGTCGAACTTGGGCTCCTAAAAGTGCTGTAACCCAAGTCCAACAAGCACAACCAGCCCGCACGGGGGGGGGGTAGACCCCAAAGGGTCACCCCAGACATGATGAGTCGGCCTCGGATTCTTGGGATTTCCCCCTCCGCTGTAGCAAGTTTGGGCCCCAGCCTCCTCTGTTGGCCATACCATTTTGACAAAGTGGGCATGTGCCATCTTCTGCCAATCTAAAGTGGTGAAGGCTCGCCTGGAGATAGTTGACGTCAGTCACAAGTTGGAAATTGGCCGCAGCAGTTGCTCTGTAGTTGGTTTGATGCTAGGGCACTAATGCTGTAAATTGAGGCCCATTTCTTTCCACTTGTGCTTGCTTGGTATGAAGTTTGATAGTAACATTATTTAGGTGTTAGGTAGATGCAGGACTTTTATCTTTGATTGATCTACCTTTCCCACAAAAGTTCTGCAGACACTATGAATTTCTCTTCTAGATAATCCATGAAAAGATTTGCTTTCAGGGAAGTTATAACTGATCCCTAATGAGCCCATTCTTCATGTAATAAAAATGACCTTAAATTTAAAATAATTCTGTTAGAGGCAAACCATCTACAGAGATTAAAATTCCAAAGATAACAGAAGGCCGTCATTTTTTATATTGAAAAAACAATTAGAAAATCCTCATTATGTGTTTAGGATATATTATCAATGTCAAGAGTGGGCCTTGTCCTATGCCCTACGGATTAGGTTTGGGACCTCATAAGGTTATTCCCGGTTAGGTTTGCGGGTCTGGTATCGTATGATACTCAATCCGCCCAAAAAATTCCTTCAGCGGGCCCGATGTCGTGGCGTATTTGACATTTTACTGAATTGTAATTAATCCACTAAAAGTACATAATTTTAAAAAGTTTCTTCACTTATTTTTTTTTTTAATTTATATGTTTGTCGAAATAACTATACAAATGGAAGACTTGGGCCCTGATGTAAATTTTGTTCGAAGCCATCGGTCCTGAAAGTGTTAATGCTATGCCCCCTACATAGGCAAGAGCGACACATTTTCAGTTGATTTCTATTTTGAGTTGTGTCACTTTAGAACTACTAGTGCAATATATAAATACAGACACACACTAACTTACTAATTAACTACATTTATTTATTTCAACTACAGGCAATGCTCATAGATCATAAGTTTTGTTGCTAAATATCAAACAAATTAATTTACATCATTGATACTAAGAACATTAAATTTCCTCAAAACCCCTTCCTGGATTTTGATTTCCTGATTGACTTGAAAAAATGATAAAGAAGCAAGATCCTAATATTAAAAAAATGAAACTTTAAATTGAACTTTTCTGTCTAGAATTCGAAACCTCCCATTTTCTTAGAAATTGCCTGGTTAGCAAACAGAAAATATGTAATATAATAATAATATATCTATATATTTTGAATATTTATTTAAATTGAGATTCCTTCATTTTGAAACTTACTATGGAGTCTAATAAATTATTAAAAATAGTTTCATCTAATAAATAAAGGTAACTGTATTCTTTTGGATAATTAAAATACTTTATTTTTATTTATTTGAATAAAAAATCTGCGAATAGCTGTGGATAAATACAAGCCATTTTCTACATGTACTAATTTCAGTGTCATAGAAACTCTGAATAGGAAGAATGTATATTAATAAATTATTCAATTTTCTTGGAAAAATGGAAATACTTCTATTCATACAAAATTTGGTTAGATCACTGTCAAATGTTAAAGTTGTAATCCTTTTTTTTTTTTTGTTTATCTGTTGAGAATTTTATACTTTTGTAAACCACTTTATTTGTATAAAATCTGCAATCCATTGACCATTGAGCCTTTCATGATATACCATATTCTTATATTTCAGGTCTTACCAAATATGTTTTTTTTACCGCTGCTATTTCTATGAAGCATAGAAAATCATCTTAATTTCTTCCTAAAAATGTGACTGATGAATCTGAAACCTTAGTTTATTAACATGTTTTCCTAAACTATTTAATAAAAGAAATATTTATAAAATTTATGTGTCATACAATTTATGGCAAATCTTCGATTTCTGAACAACTACTTGTGTATCGTCCAATTATGACTATTGCTGAATAATTCCATTTTAAACATAGTTAGAATAATTTTCTATTTGTGCATTTTGTTTTTTAAATTGAGAACAAAACATATTTTTTTTATGTAAAAAGGCAAGTTATACCAACAAACAAGGCAGGCAAGTTACAGTACCAAACGTCAAGAAGTAAAGTTCTAAGAAATGTTTGCCCTTGAAGAAAAAAAATTGTTATGTACAGAGTTCAAATACTCAAACCCTCATTGTTGAGTATTTTTGACATATTCCTGGTGCTCCAAGTGTTTGATCTTGTTAATTGTGAATTTACTGGTGTAATTGTACAGATTAGGCTTTGAGAAATGTAATCTCAAAGAAAAAAAAAGTGCAATATTATTAAATAAGATGTGTTTGGTTCTATTATTTTTATCTACCCCCTTCCTTGTGCCTTGGCAACATTTACTTCCAAAAATTACCACAATCGACTTTGAATCGAGAGGTTTGGTAGGAGTAAGCTCTACTACTATTTACGGCAACTCCTAACAAATAGTTGAGAGTAAATCTACAATTTTTGTAGGTTATGGTAGATTATCTGCAGCCTTGTATTCAATTTTTAAATTAAATTTGTTGTTAAAAATAATAAATTTAATGTTTTAAAGTATTGCTACACCATCCGCAATAAAATAAAGGCGTGCTCTCCATTTTCATTGAAAAAATGATTCAAAGTTGTACCTGAATGTTTTCATTATTCCATTTTAGAAAACATTTGATGAAATATATTGTATATTTTTAATTGTTATTTAAATTTTAAATTGTTTACTAAGTTTCTGCTATCATAAAGTGTATAAAAGCTTTTTGTGATATTTGTTATTGTTATATTTGTTATTATAGTTTTATTTATTGAATTTTTAATTTGATTTTTTTTTTTTTTTGAGAGTGTAATTATTTTGAGCATAAGAATTTTGTTAGTGTTAATTGAACAAAGCAGGAGAAGACTGTAATTGTAAAAAAATATAATTAAAGCTATACTTATTTCCTTATATTCCTCTCTTTTTTTTTAATTATTTCCCAAATATCTCCATTACCCGCATGTGTCCTACCTCCATATAAGGAAGAAAACCAGCTTATTACACTGATGTGATGATACAATCTGCCATGGGCGTATATAGAAAATAATTTCAGAGGGGGGGGGGCTGAGACCATTTCCGGTGTATGGAATACTAACAATTTAGATCTTGGAAGAGTTGTAGCCAACTTAAACGCTATTACACCCAAAATAGAATGTTTTATGAACTAAATGATCTTACTTAATTTATTTTTAAGGGTTTTATGAAATGTTTACCGATCAAATCAAAATTTCGGGGGGGGGGGCTAGAGCCCCCTCAGCCCCCCCCCTTATATACGCCCATGCAATCTGCTGACAAACTATATCATAACTCATAGGTCACAAAAAAAACTGGTTATACAAATTTGTTTATGTATGTATGTTTATGTATTGGATTGTTACTTTTCTATCTAGAAAAATGGTCCCAGAATCAGCTCACTGGAACACTTTTTTCATATAAATTCACGGGAATACTTATTTCCATTAATAGGCTTCTGGGTACACATTTTATAGGAGATATATTGATGTCAGGAAAGAAACCACTTTCTTATTAACCTTTTCTGACAAAAGTGGGTGATTTTTGTTTCAGGCATTTAATAAAAACATCAAATTGACTTGAAATTATTGTTGCATGTCCCACATTCATTAAAACTAAGATATGTACATTTTGGAGTAGTGGAAGTATTAGAAAATTAATATTTATTAACAAAAACAAAAAGTTTTAGGCTCTTCATATGTGTTGTTAAATATAGTCAAAACGTTTGGAAAATTGTGTAAGTGTTGGTTTTGTTCCAGGTTGACCTCATGATGAAATCTGGAATTTGGTACAAAACTCTTTCGTCTAATTTGAAAGTTCAAGTTTGTTAACCAGCAGACTCCGTCCACCAAAACATGGGTTTTGGAGCGAAATTCGCATGAAAAAAATTGGAACGCTTATGTTTTCAAGTTCATATATTTGCAGGTACTCGTTTTATAGGTTCCTTAACATAGGGAAACAAATGAAACCATTTTTAAAGGGATATCTGTAAACGTTTATGAGAAATATTGGCACAAATAATTTTCCAAACTAATTTTCAGTTTGGGTATTCGGAAAAGATTGTTTTATTTTAAACTTGCTTGAGACATTTGACATCCATCTGATCTAAAATAGTTACATTTTGATTCCGTTTGGAGTTAAGGAAGTACTAGAAATAAAATATTTCTTTTAACAGGCATGAAAAGTTTTGGGATTTTTGTATATTTTCTAAAATATCTCGAAAGCGGTTGGAAAATCATGGTAATTGGAAAGTGACCATTCGAATGCTTACTAAATTCTCTACAAAAAAGGTTCTGATATAATTTTTGATTTGGCAGTGTCAATCGGAGAAATAAGGACTCAACTTTGAAATTGTTAGTTGTGCTCTTTTGAACAGGTTTTTGTATCGGTTTATATAACGTTTTAATTGGTTTTTACTTATTTCCATTAAATTTAACACTAAAATGAGTACTTTACTAAAACAAGGTAAGAAAATGTGAAACAGTGTTTAGTGTTTCCAAGAGCGAATATTGAGAAGGTGGGGGAGTGGAGTCACTTATGATACTGTCAGTTGTGGGGCCTTAAATCTATTTTCTCTTCAAGATTTTATTTTATATTTTTCACAAAAGATCACACCCCACCAATAAATATTCCTATACTAATTTCACTATAGATATGAACGGAACCTCGCTAAGATGATGCAGTTCCTGTGAGTTGGACTTTTTGTGTGTTTAATGGTGTATTAACACTTGGCCTATTAATGCCAGGCTATCTATAGGTTGCCGCCATTTTATTATGCCATACAATACATGGTCGGTCACCCATTCAAGTACTGGCCACACCCAACGATGCTTAACTTCGGTGATCAACGGGAACCGATGCATTCAACATGGCTATGACCGTTTGCAACCATATCTAATGTTATAGTTTCAGTGATTTTTTTTTTTAATTCATACCTCATTAGAACTCAATGATAAATAGCTACTTATTTGTATTAAAAATGGGTTTCCTTGCATCTCTTTACTGATTAAGAATTAGTTTAATTAGAAACAAAGTTCAAAATAAAAAAAAATTAATTTAAAAAAATTTTTCACCAAATATATTTCAAAATAAATACATGCAAATGTATTACCAAAAATGAAATTCATATTAAGCTATCTAATATACCCTGTATTTGTTACATTTACTTTGCGGTAATTTAACATTTAGTATCTCTACTCGTGAATTTTGTCAATTGTACATAAATGTCTCTTCTCTGCATTTACTATTGTTTAAGTAAGTGTCTATCTATTAATTTTTTAAAAATTAATGTTACACTTTTTTCATTATAATTTTGTATTTGTTTTATACTATCATTAAATTTATTATGTACAACTTTTTTTATCATTTTCGACTCTGGAGAGGGCTAAGCATGGACATTGGTCCATTCTCGCCAGAAACAGTAATCCAGATGATGCTGATGAGCCCTGACAAGTGGAGCACTGTTGCCACATTCGCAAGCAGGACCTTGCTAAAGAAAAAACAGTGGGGAACAGCTCCCCCATAAATGTGACAATATAGTTGGTCCCCTTTAGAGGGGAAAATACGGTACCCTCTTGAAGATTGGCCACAGCAACTGTTCCATGAAGAGGGAATCATACCAGAATTTTTTTTTTTTTTTTTGGTGAATGAGAATACCACACACTGGAGGATTTGCAAGAGGCAATCCTCCTGAAGGACTTATAGGATTTCCCCTCATCGGGAAAAAGAAAAATTCTGGAGTTGCGTTTATTAATCGTTTTCTGTTTGTAAATGTTTCAGCTGAAGTAGGGTACCAAAGAAAACGCCCAAATGTCCAATATAGATCTTTCCAGAAATTTGTGTTTTTTTTACCCTAGCCGAATTATCCATTGCTACCTATTAAAAAACATCTGTGGCTCATTACCACGCCTTCTTGTGTTCCTTTAAGGCTTTTTTTATTCAATAATGATCAAAAAATATCCAAGAATATCTAAAATGATAGTTTAAATTGAACTCAACAGATTGAATAAAACTCTCACAAGACTTACTGCTTTACTGAAGTATTGGATTAAGAAATAAATCAACCTATAAACTCACGGAACCGTGGTTTTTATTTTCCAGACAATTGATATTTTCAAGATTACAGGCAATATTTTCCTTTAAACATTTGTATAAATAAATTACAGGTAACTTCTCCCAGTGTAAATTCATCATAGCCCAGATACAGTAGAGGTATCTGATTCTTGACCATATGGCACACTACGGAGATAGTGAGGTCAGTAAGGCTGGGTGACCCTATGGTCTGGGAGCCCGAATCGAACCCTCGGATGACGACAGTAGAAGATAACAATCTTTTGTGCTCCGAGTTTTGAGCTCAGTTTTTCCATTTCATTAGTCTAGTGATCTACCACAGAGCTAACCTTGTCCCTTACAAATATAATAGCTGTTAATGGCAGTTCTTGAGAAATGTAAGAGCATATCGCCCTTGTTGTGGTGCTCCAATAAAAAAAAAAGAAAAGAGAGTTTTAGTGATCTTGCATCACTAAAAACTTTGAGTGATGCAAGATAATTTATTTGTAAAAAAAATATAATTAAAGCTATACTTATTTCCTTATATTCCTCTCTTTTTTTTTAATTATTTCCCAAATATCTCCATTACCCGCATGTGTCCTACCTCCATATAAGGAAGAAAACCAGCTTATTACACTGATGTGATGATACAATCTGCCATGGGCGTATATAGAAAATAATTTCAGAGGGGGGGGGGCTGAGACCATTTCCGGTGTATGGAATACTAACAATTTAGATCTTGGAAGAGTTGTAGCCAACTTAAACGCTATTACACCCAAAATAGAATGTTTTATGAACTAAATGATCTTACTTAATTTATTTTTAAGGGTTTTATGAAATTTTTACCGATCAAATCAAAATTTCGGGGGGGGGGGGGGCTAGAGCCCCCTCAGCCCCCCCCTTATATACGCCCATGCAATCTGCTGACAAACTATATCATAACTCATAGGTCACAAAAAAAACTGGTTATACAAATTTGTTTATGTATGTTTGTTTATGTATTGGATTGTTACTTTTCTATCTAGAAAAATGGTCCCAGAATCAGCTCACTGGAACACTTTTTTCATATAAATTCACGGGAATACTTATTTCCATTAATAGGCTTCTGGGTACACATTTTATAGGAGATATATTGATGTCAGGAAAGAAACCACTTTCTTATTAACCTTTTTTGACAAAAGTGGGTGATTTTTGTTTCAGGCATTTAATAAAAACATCAAATTGACTTGAAATTATTGTTGCATGTCCCACATTCATTAAAACTAAGATATGTACATTTTGGAGTAGTGGAAGTATTAGAAAATTAATATTTATTAACAAAAACAAAAAGTTTTAGGCTCTTCATATGTGTTGTTAAATATAGTCAAAACGTTTGGAAAATTGTGTAAGTGTTGGTTTTGTTCCAGGTTGACCTCATGATGAAATCTGGAATTTGGTACAAAACTCTTTCGTCTAATTTGAAAGTTCAAGTTTGTTAACCAGCAGACTCCGTCCACCAAAACATGGGTTTTGGAGCGAAATTCGCATGAAAAAAATTGGAACGCTTATGTTTTCAAGTTCATATATTTGCAGGTACTCGTTTTATAGGTTCCTTAACATAGGGAAACAAATGAAACCATTTTTAAAGGGATATCTGTAAACGTTTATGAGAAATATTGGCACAAATAATTTTCCAAACTAATTTTCAGTTTGGGTATTCGGAAAAGATTGTTTTATTTTAAACTTGCTTGAGACATTTGACATCCATCTGATCTAAAATAGTTACATTTTGATTCCGTTTGGAGTTAAGGAAGTACTAGAAATAAAATATTTCTTTTAACAGGCATGAAAAGTTTTGGGATTTTTGTATATTTTCTAAAATATCTCGAAAGCGGTTGGAAAATCATGGTAATTGGAAAGTGACCATTCGAATGCTTACTAAATTCTCTACAAAAAAGGTTCTGATATAATTTTTGATTTGGCAGTGTCAATCGGAGAAATAAGGACTCAACTTTGAAATTGTTAGTTGTGCTCTTTTGAACAGGTTTTTGTATCGGTTTATATAACGTTTTAATTGGTTTTTACTTATTTCCATTAAATTTAACACTAAAATGAGTACTTTACTAAAACAAGGTAAGAAAATGTGAAACAGTGTTTAGTGTTTCCAAGAGCGAATATTGAGAAGGTGGGGGAGTGGAGTCACTTATGATACTGTCAGTTGTGGGGCCTTAAATCTATTTTCTCTTCAAGATTTTATTTTATATTTTTCACAAAAGATCACACCCCACCAATAAATATTCCTATACTAATTTCACTATAGATATGAACGGAACCTCGCTAAGATGATGCAGTTCCTGTGAGTTGGACTTTTTGTGTGTTTAATGGTGTATTAACACTTGGCCTATTAATGCCAGGCTATCTATAGGTTGCCGCCATTTTATTATGCCATACAATACATGGTCGGTCACCCATTCAAGTACTGGCCACACCCAACGATGCTTAACTTCGGTGATCAACGGGAACCGATGCATTCAACATGGCTATGACCGTTTGCAACCATATCTAATGTTATAGTTTCAGTGATTTTTTTTTTTTAATTCATACCTCATTAGAACTCAATGATAAATAGCTACTTATTTGTATTAAAAATGGGTTTCCTTGCATCTCTTTACTGATTAAGAATTAGTTTAATTAGAAACAAAGTTCAAAATAAAAAAAAATTAATTTAAAAAAATTTTTCACCAAATATATTTCAAAATAAATACATGCAAATGTATTACCAAAAATGAAATTCATATTAAGCTATCTAATATACCCTGTATTTGTTACATTTACTTTGCGGTAATTTAACATTTAGTATCTCTACTCGTGAATTTTGTCAATTGTACATAAATGTCTCTTCTCTGCATTTACTATTGTTTAAGTAAGTGTCTATCTATTAATTTTTTAAAAATTAATGTTACACTTTTTTCATTATAATTTTGTATTTGTTTTATACTATCATTAAATTTATTATGTACAACTTTTTTTATCATTTTCGACTCTGGAGAGGGCTAAGCATGGACATTGGTCCATTCTCGCCAGAAACAGTAATCCAGATGATGCTGATGAGCCCTGACAAGTGGAGCACTGTTGCCACATTCGCAAGCAGGACCTTGCTAAAGAAAAAACAGTGGGGAACAGCTCCCCCATAAATGTGACAATATAGTTGGTCCCCTTTAGAGGGGAAAATACGGTACCCTCTTGAAGATTGGCCACAGCAACTGTTCCATGAAGAGGGAATCATACCAGAATTTTTTTTAAATTTAAAAACTCTTTATCTCAGGGGTCGGGTTTGAGTCCAGTAAAGTAAAACAAAGATAATTTTAAATAATAAAAAAACAAAAAACTCGTGGATAAGCCACATCCAGGCATATGGATAAACAAGCATTACCTGATATAAAACCAGCTTCGTATTAACTGCATATGACAGGATCTTATTTAAAACTGTATCTCTATTAAGTTACTGACTGTAGCTTCTTTTTAACTGCACTACTGTATGAGACTGGATCTTCTTTTCAACAGAACTGCACTTATGAGACTGGAGCTTCGTTTCCACAGACTGAACTCAACTATATGTGACTGTATCTTCCATTTTAACTCAACTGCACGTATGAGCCTAGCTCCTCCATTTTAACTGAACAGACTGAACTAACTTTCATGGCGGGAGCGTCCTACCGGTATCCAATGCTACCTGTATAGACTGCTAGACAAATATAACAAATAATATTTGTTTATCCCAATGAATTTAACATATCAATGAGCTTTTGGATTATCTTCCGAATTTTCTGTTAATTTTGAATCTTTTAAATATGTAATGTAAAATATCATTACAATATTATATATGTGTGTGTGCAATAAATGACTTGATTTCATCGGATCCACACCATGAAGTACACTGAAAAATCTTCAAGAATTTGAGGTGAAATTTCCTCAATCTTTGGATCTGAAGTTCAATTTTTATTTGTAACTAATAGTGGCCAAAAATAATTTTCAAGGCTGTTTTTGTCATTGGAACTAATACAGCTGTTATCCATCTTCATTGAAGTATCATGGGTGAACTACATCAATGGTGGACAAAATTAACAAATCAACTTGAAATTCTTTTTCTATGTTTCTAAATTAAATTAGGGGCTTTATAGGTTAAAATACCATAACTACAGTAGTTAGATATAATAAGTTGTTTATTAATATAACTTTAGAAAAAAATGTAGTTATCATTTTATTTAGAACTGAAAACAAAAATTGAAAATCTGAATGATATATTAATTTTGTCCATCAGTTTATATTAAAAGGTACAAAAATTCAATGTGTTTAAGGAATAAATATTCATAGTTTTAGTTTTAAATGAGGGTTCATGATTTTGAGCAAATCCTTACCTGATTACTAAATAAATTATTTTTTTCATTCAGTAATTTTGGGTTATATAAAAATCAGGTACTACGATGAATTTATTACATTATATTCCACATTACATTCTTAGAGCAGGTGTATCTTCTCCTGTTGGCTGTCACAGCAAGTCAATTGTTGTCAGCAAATAAAAAGATCTTTCGGATTTTGGAAATATTTAAAAGGAACAAAATTTTATTAAACATATAATTATCATCATTCCAATACTTTCCTGTTAAGGAGTGGGATAAATTTAAACCCCTTTTGTGAAATAAATACCACTTAATAAAATAATTTTACTTTACAAAAACCGACAGAGTACAGATCGGTGAGATATATATATATATATATATATATTCACAATGAAAATAGTCTGTCTAACAATATTTTTGTTCTTCCTTACACTAAATATTGTTCAGCAAATTCTATTCGAGTAGTGATGACGAACTATGATATGCTTCTAGCTGAAAAAGAAAGATCAAAAAGTTGTAATTAAATAAAAATGAACTGCCAAGATATTTAAGTATATATATATATATGTATAAGGAATTTGTATTAGGTACCCATTGTCGAATAATGTCTGTAGGCGGCGAAACTCTCTGAAATCTTCTACTCTGTGCCAAATAGTCCTCTGATCTTTTACCATGACCTCCAAAACAAGAATGACCAAACGACGAGCATCCACCTAAAAAACATAATACAGTTAATTAATGTAATTCTGTGATTTTCCTCCAAAAATCTTGCATTTTAACAATCATATTGTAAACTCATTCTTTTAAAATCGAAAGAACAAAAACAAAAAAAGCAATGGTTATTCAAATACGGATGGCTTCTATCATAAAGGAATTACTTTTAATATCGCCAAAATAAATAGTTCATAAAAAAAAGTTTAACATTAATAGTACATACCCCTCCTCAGTGGTTTCTTTCGAAACGATCCATCTCCATCACGCTCCCCTGTAAAAAAAATAAATAAAAAATAAAAATAAATAAGACAATACAAATTTAACTGAGCTTATGTCATATATCTTCTTTAAAGTTTTCTTAGCCTTCGAAAACAGACATCAAGATGTTCCTTCTACAGCAAAGCAGCAGTCAGGCAAAAATGACACTGTAACTGAGGGTGTACAGAATGAACACGAAAACATTGGCCAATTACTGAGCTCTGCGGAAAAAATGTTCAAGAAAATGGCAAATCTAGAAAAGCTGGCATTGTTATCCTTTCCTAATTCCAACATTCCTGTTGGAGATGAGCCTCACCCTCCACAAGATAAAGCTGCTTCTAGTCTTGAAGGAGCGATGGTGACAGCAGAAGATGCGGAAGAAGAGGATAAGTCAGTACTGGCAGCTCGGAGAGGAAAATCACCCAATGAAAGGAAAAATATCAAATCATCGAAAGACCGACTTCAGAAATCTTCAAGAAAAATTACTGAACCTGGTAGACGTAAAGTAAAACAAGAAAATATTAAGAAAACGTAGACAGTAAACTCTTTTGTAAATAGCTCGGTTATTTTCAAGACATTATTTTTTCATACAATGTTTTAATGTTGACTGTAGTAAGCAAGCAGTTAATAGCACAGCTGTAAATTGTACATAATCAAGGATTCTTAATCTAAATTGTTAAATTAATTTTGCTTGTGTTTTTTTTTTTCAAGCTTCTGATTTATTTAATTTCACCGCTTTTTACATGTAGTTATAAGTACTAAATTTCAAGTTTGTTATATTTTTGGTTTGTTGAATTAGAGCTTATCACCTTAGTTGTGGAGGTCTTAAATAAACAAATAAATTAAAAAATTAAAGTTTTTAATCATAAAATATGGTAATTACTTGGGGGTCTAGTTATAACACTATCCTGGTAATTAACCTTCTTAGAAAGCTGACTTTTCTGGATGGTTGGAGGCTAAGATAAGGTAACAAGTATTATTTTCAGCTCTTTCTAGCCAACAAAAACAGTAAAGAGGGCATCTCAAGGGCTAAACATTATTATTAAAATAACACCACCAACAGGGGCCTCCTGTGGTCTAGTGGCTAGCGCCTTAGATTCATAAGCGGGAGATGGTGGGTTCGATCCCCACCGGCGGCAGGAATTTTCTCATCTCAGGGCTTGTTGAGAAAATTCCTGGTTACACCCTGGATGTCGGCGCTAATGGCCCAGATTTGACGATGCGCCGTAAAAAAAAAAACCAACAGCAGACAATAATGAATGGGATATAAAAAATGTACCCTTTAGTTATACATTTTAAGCACTCTTGATTTTTTTTTTTTTTTTTTTATTCAACCAATAAATGAATATTTATTGATCCTTGTTTGTTAACAAGAATAATTTTATATTCTGATCTAGAAATAAGTTTTGTTATAGTAACTGAATTTAATAGTGATATTGTTCCATTCAATGAAAGTAACATTTAATTCCCTAAATTAATTGACACCTTTAATATCAGAGGTTAGGGTTCTCAGAGACTTTTCTCAATGATTTAGACTTCCTTGTGCTCATTATAAGCGATCCAAGCAAATCCCATACAATGTTTTTTAACTATCTCATGATTCCAGCAGTACTCTTTCAGAAAATGTAGAAAACGTATGAGTTTCAGCGTTTTTTAAATATTTTTATGAAGGGGGTCCCCCGTGGTCTAGTGGCTAGCGCCTTAGATTCATAAGCGGGAGATGGTGGGTTCGATCCCTACCGGCGGCTGCACCCTGGATGTCGGCGCTAATGGCCTAGTTGTCGAAGCACCGCAAAAAAAAATGAAGGTAATAGAAGTTAGAGACTAGATTAGTTCAGTGGTAGACGAAACAACTAATGTTCTGGAGGAGCTGTGTTCAAAACACAGCCGCATACTAAAGATCTTATCTTCTAGTGTAGTTGTTCAATTCAGGGCCCCTGACTGTCCCTATGCCCAACCAGCCTTTATCTAATTTAATGGGTACCTGCAAAGGGGAAATTTAGGCCGCCAGAACATAGTGCTGACAATACTATCTCCCAAGTTTTCCGTGTGGTCAAGAATCAGATATTTCAACAGTATTTGCCCCTCATGTCCTGTTACAGGACTGACATTTTTTTTTTAATAGACTTTCAGAAGATTTGAGAGAACGGCTTATTTCTGCTTCCTTCAAACATCATGGCTAAGATTCATTCATTCATTAGAGGCTTGACATTTTTGTAGCACTATTTTATATCACTTTACGGACAACACGTCTCCTGGAAAATGCAAAAAATGACTCAAGTTGATCTATGCCTCCAAGAAAAAGACCACGGAGTGTGCAGGAGAAGAAAGCAGCAAAATTTATGTAATGGTAATATTTGAAAAATATTGAAAAAATCCAGTTAATAATACAGAAGCAAATTAGCAGTTTTTTATAATAGATATCAGTTTAAATTTGAGATTTTACTATCAAAATGTTTTGACTTTGGTTGCTAAATTGTAGCTTTGTTATGGTGAGTTTAAAGATTTTCCATTCACACCCTGTGTTACTGAAGAAATCCAGATGTATCTAGGAAAGTGATTTATCAAAATTCCATATCCATTCCGGATATGACACATTGAATTGATTCTAGCTTAGTTATAACAGTAAACATCCAGTAATTATTATTTTCCCATAAAAAATAAATTCTCACCTTAGAATGATACTCATCGTACTGTTTTTTTTTTAATTGAATTTTTTCCCTTCCATTAGGGAGGCTTATTATACTGGTTGGATTACAATTTTTGCATGACCAATAAATGCTAAAAACGTACTTTATTGATATTCGTCCATTTCTGCTGTATTCTCTTAAAAAAATACCAATTTTTATGATATTTTAATTTGAAATATCAAATTTTACTATTAGAACATAGCTCCATTTTATGACCTATAATTCTGGAGTGACTTTACCAAGCACACATACATACACATGTGTATATATATATATATATATTAGAACTACTCTTTTGTGCCATTCTTTTAGGATAAGGGAAAAACTGCTACTAAATCCTTATCAAAGGTTAATCTCTCGAATTGGGAAAAAACAGCAAAATATTAAATTCACATTATATTTGGCAGAACTCCACATTTTATTATGTTTTTCTTCAAATAACATTTAAAAAAATAATTTTTAAAAGATAACAACTTAACGATGGGATGTTTTCTTATTCATGAATACATGCACGCTCAAGTTAAATTTATAATACACGTACATATTTATTTTTAGGAATTGTGATTCTACTAAGAATTATTCAATACTTATCATTGAGATTTAGATGAAGGTACTCATATATTACTGAAGGACTCAATTGATAAAACTCCTTCATACAAAAAGGATGGAGCTCTGCTTGAATATAATATATTTTAAGGGACAGCTTCTTGAACATACTTATGCCACGTTATTTCAGTTTGAAGTTTTTGTAATGAAGGACCCTTATAATTCAGTAGAAAATGGGTTTGTATTTTTGAAGTTATAGAAATCAAAATTTTCTATTTTCAAAAGTGATATTGTTGTGTATTTGT
Source organism: Gonocerus acuteangulatus (assembly GCA_946811695.1). Classification (NCBI taxonomy): domain Eukaryota; kingdom Metazoa; phylum Arthropoda; class Insecta; order Hemiptera; family Coreidae; genus Gonocerus; species Gonocerus acuteangulatus. The sequence continues at coordinate 80,271,919 of OX328124.1, read as the reverse complement.
GGGATAACACTTCAATCTCCCAGCCCAATATTTTCTTTGGACATATGATTAGAAATAATCATATGTCACCGCAAGGTATTCTTCATCAAAAAGATTATAACTCTCCTCTACATTGTGTATAGGTATGACAATATTGTTAGGAAAATAATATTTCTCGTTTAATAGAAAGGTACAAAAGGCGACGAGAAATATTAGAAACTAAAGACAATAAAATATTTTGCTCCAGATCCTCAGTGTAGCAAAAAATTTGAACTAGAACTCTTCAGCCTGTTGCTAATAGCCAAGTGGGCTGCAATGACCATCTTGTAAATTTAAATCAAAATTCATGAGACTGAAGAACAGCATTTATTATATGTTTCAGAGGCTATTTATTATATTAAATGGCAGAGGCTCAATTTATTGCAACATACAACTGATATGATTAACTGCGATAGGGGGAAGAGAGACTTCCTTTTCTTATCATTTAAACTAGGATCTTAAACTGAGAGCTCTCTCCAACAACAATACATGTTCTTTTTTGTCTACTGTTGCTCATGGGAGTTGTATTACGGCCAATGGAATTTCCAGAATAGCTAATAATTACGAATCAAATATTTCCTTTTGTTGCACTTGTGATGGGAAAGATTACCTAACCTACCTTTTGTTTTGTATTGCTTGAAGGAGAAGAACAGGAAATAAGGCTAGAAAGAAACCTACATAGAAGAGAGGTGAATAACAACTGTCGAAGCCATAAAATAAATATTTCCATCTTTAAATGAGTTTTTAGAAAGAGGTATAAAAATGAAAACAAATCAGTATATACCATATATTATAGAAAATATAATGGAAATAAATAAGTATTTAATATAAACAGGTTATACGTTTGTAAATATTGGTTAAGAAAAAAATCACCTTTCTTTTATTTTTAAAGTAGTACAAAACCAAGAAAATAAAACTTAAAATACATGATCATTATTTGGTGCTCTAGTATTTTTCAAAATTGTAAGTTTTTCAACCAATGATGACAGAGAAAGTTCCCCATGGACAACATTATCTCTAGTTCGAACATTTACAGTATTGCTGTTCTTCTCTTTTTCTCCCACCACTAAAATGAAGTTATACTGTGCTAACTGGGCATTACGGATCTTCTTATTCATAGTGTCTCCAGCATCTAAATCACATTCACAAAGTAATCCAGCATCGAAGAGTGTCTCCTTTACTTTAGAAGCATATTCATCAAACTGAGGTGCAACAGGAACTACCATAATTTGATTTGGAGAAAGCCAAAAAGGCCACTTTCCAGCATATGATTCAGTCAAAATTGCTATCATTCGTTCCACTGATCCAAGAATGGCTCGATGTATCATAACAGGTCTGGATTTGTCTCCACTTTCAGTAATATAAGTTAAATTAAAGCGAATGGGTAGTTGAAAGTCGAGCTGTATAGTCGCAGTTTGATGTGCCCGTCGCAGAGCATCAAGTATTGTAATATCAATTTTCGGACCATAAAAAGCACCATCACCAGGATTTTCTTTCCACGGTTTTCCAAAGGAATCCAAACTGCGGGCAAGTTGTTTTTCAGCTTCATCCCACATTGAGAGTTCCCCAAGATAACTTTCGGGACGAGTGGACAGCACTAACTGAAATGTAAAACCAAAGACAGAGTAGACATGTTCTAAAAACTTCAGAGCTTGAGTTATTTCTTCTCCGATTTGATCAACCGTACAAAATATGTGTGCATCATCTTGCTGGAATCTTCTGACTCGAGTAAGCCCTGTAAGAGCACCTGACAGCTCATTGCGATGTAATACTCCAAAATCAGCCATTCGTAGAGGAAGATCTCTCCAAGATCTAATTCCATGAGAAAAAATAAGGCAATGTCCTGGACAGTTCATGGGCTTTAAAGCAAATTGTTCCTTTTCTATATCAAATGAAAACATATTTTCCGCATAATGAGCCCAATGGCCAGATGTTTGCCACAACTTAACATTATAGATATTGGGAGAAACCACTTCTTGGAATCCTCTCTTCCTATACTCAGAACGAATAAATTCTATAAGAGTGTTATAAATATGTGCACCTTTTGGCTGGAAGAAACACGATCCTGGACTTAATTCATGAAAGAAAAATAATTCCTGATCTTTACCTATTTTTCTATGGTCACGTTTAGCAGCTTCTTCTTGGAATTTTTCCCATTCTTTCATTTGCTTTGAATCGGGAAATGATATCCCATATAATCGTTGGAGTGATTCAGCTTCTGCTTTTCCCTCCCAATAGCTAGAAGAACTTTTAGTTACCTTGAATGTTTTTATTTTGCCAGTATGTCTCACATGTGGTCCTCGGCATAAGTCAATTAAAGGACCACAGCGATAAACTGTTGTCTTTGGTGCATCAATTTTATCGTGTATGATTCTAACTTTAAATTGGTTATATTTGAACATTTCGAGAAGTTCTTCTTTTGAAAGTTCAAGTCTTTCAAAGGGTTGTTTTTCTTTTACAATATTTTTGACTAATGATTCAATTGCAGGGTAATCAGAATTAGAAATTTGTTGGTTTTCTAGAAACATATCATAATAAAACCCTGAATCAATAGGTGGACCATAACACAAACAACCTCCATAAATTCTTTCCATTGCTTCTCCTAAGATATGAGCTGATGAATGCCAAAATACTGCCTGTGCTTCAGGATCATCAAATTTAAGTAACTGAAGTTTACAACTGAATTCTAATGGCCTGTCCAAGTCCCACAGTACATTATTAACTTTTGATATAACAGCATTATCAGCTAACCCTTGGCTAATTTGTTTAGCAATATCATAGGGAGTTGAACGCCAAGAATTACCTTCAATAACTTTGCCATCTGGAAGGGTGACTGCAATAGGCTCACTGATCTTACAAGCAAGTTCTTGCTCATATTTGTTTTTATACACATCCCATAACTCCAGGCGGGATTTTATGAACTCCGGCCAAGGGTTAAGTTCTGAAACTTTATTATCAGATTTCTTGTCATCTTTGCTTTTTTTAGGCTTAGCGTCACCAGCAGGCTTTACATCAGTTTCTCCCATCTTTTGTTTTTGAATATACTGTGAAAAATTAAATGAAGGTTTGATGCCAACAGCCTTAACAAAAGATTTCTTGTTATTAAAAGAATTAATGTGCCTATACCATCTACTAATATTAACAAAATCTTTCAGAAGTTCTTTATTCATTAGTTGAAACACTAAAATATCATCTTCACTCGGCTCATAACCAGTAATGTAACTATGGCTAAGGAGATATTCATTCAAATCTTCTAGAAATCCATCACCTACCATATTTTATTCATACATCAGTCACAAATGACATTCTTTACACCATGTCTGTAGGAACCGAATTTAATGAAAATAGCTTGTATTCATAAAACAAAAGCCACAATTAAAACATCCAAACTTTTTTCAGTATTTTAAAAAAAACCTTTGGAAACACATGGAAACAGTGATGAAGGAACACATCTACTATTGCAACCTTCCACACCGAACCTTCAGTGTTGCCCACTTCATCGATCAAAATATGAAACAAACTTCATGATGAAAAACTGAACATTTCTAAAAATAAAATAGATCTGAATTAACTTTAAGTGGATGACAGTCTAAAACACTGAACTGTTCACGAGCATTGAGCAGATAAACTGGTGATACACATAATGGCGGATGAATCGATACTTGCTTCTGCGCCGTAGGAGCCCCCCAAGCACTCTTTTGTTTCATTTCCCTCCCGTATATTTATGCGCACATAATTACAATTTTTCTAAGCACGTAAAATTTAGGTTTGAGAGTGCAATAAATAGTCGAACTCAAATTTTAGTATCTACTAATATATTTCAGTTCATAATAGGCAGTGGGGAGGGGAGGGGAGGTTCTTATAATAAAAATTACTTTAATTTTAATAGTTTTTCTTATTAGGCTATTTAATCGCCTTCTTAATGGTCTATTTAATAGTCTATTTTGGTGTGCAATAAGGTAATTTAAAAGTGCTATTGGTATATTATTGATTAGGTTCTTGTAAATAGTACTATTTAGGAAAATAAATGTTGCAATGCCTTTTCGCTTTTAAGTTATGAAAATCTTTGATGAAACATAATTTATTTAAATGTTAACGTCCATTATAATTAACTAAGAATTTTAGGACGGGTTATCTATAGGTTACCACCCTTTTCTAGCCAGGATAGGGCTAATGCCTTTTCTTTTTTCTAAAGAAAAGCCACCACTCCATAGTGGGAATCAAACCCACGACCCTTGGCACGGAGTGTTAAGTGCTCACGGGTTAACACTCATGGTCACTGGGCCCTATGATGAAACATAAGCGTGGTATTAAGAAATACCCAATCACGAGATAGTTTTACTAGAATGAAATTAAACTCGTAAATACTTATCAAAAGAGGTGTATATATATATATATATATATATATATATATATATATATATATATATATATATATATATATATATAAAAGGGCCCATAATTTTTTTTAATAGGCATTCCAAAGGATCAAAATATGCAAAAATTCGAGCAAAATAAGTTATTCAAAAACAAAAAGAGAAGTAAGAATATGCAATTCACAGGTCACCAAAGTAATCGGAATTTTCAGTTTTTCTGAATTCTAAGCCCAAGTCTGGACGTGGTCCTATCAACGTCGTTCTTATAATGCAGAGAATAGTCATAATGTCCCTACGTCTGCAAGTTTGACGTTAATAACCGCGAGAATGAGATCATTTAAGGCTCGGGCACACAGAACGCGATCTGTACCGCGGCGGACAGCGTTATCTGACCGAAGGTGGGAGGCGATCTACATGTATTAAACAGTATTTCCTTAACTCCGTCAAAAAAGGACGATCTGTCAATGCGAGCTTGTCTTTATCGCTTTGCCAGGCGACACGGTTGTAAAATATTACAGATTTATCACGCGGTAAAATAAGTGCATAAACTGAATTATTCATTGAAAATTAAATGTTTCGAGGTTATGTTGTTTTAATAAAAAACTACATGAATTCTATTTTGCTTGTTGAAAATTCTTTATTTAAGACTAGATTTACCAGACCAGTCATTTTAATTCAATTTTAATTTTAATTCAAAATTCCTACTACATATAACATTTGCTTTCCTAAATGACGTTATGACTTTTGTAGCTATAAGTAGAGACTACATATATTGAACATAATGTTACTTTTTATATATTAGTAACAAATATATTTTTTGATATTGACATTTATACCAGTAGGTAAATCTAGTGTTAAATTAAGAACTATATTGCTAACAAAGATATCACGTCTCATGTGATGTCCACTTATCGCAGACCGCCGCGCGAACCTTGGATCGCTACCCGTTGCGATACAGATCGCGTTCTGTGTGCCAGAGCCTTAAGACTCCTGAAACCTGTCTGCTTGCCGTTTCTACGCGGAAAGAGGGCTGTAGAAAAACAAATCTGCCAAGAGACGAGTAAGCCTAATACAATGGCATCACAAAAAGCTTTAATACGGAGGATAGATTTATTTAAATTTTAACGTCCATTTATTATTTAAAATGGGTATATTTAAAAATGAACAGGATACAATGATCCTAAACTGCCATTGGAGATTCATGGAAGAAAAATTACTCGAAAAACAAGCAAAAATCCCTTTGCGTATGCTCATAGCAACGGAGCTTCAACAAGAAACTGGAAGCCCAGAAACAATATGAAGTGCTACTCGCAGAAAACATTTAACAAAAACCCTTTTAGAAATTTTGCTAATAATAAAAAGCCTTTCACTTGCTGAATTAATGATATTATCGTAGACGAAAGAAAGACTGCTTAGAGTCGGCTTATGCAGAGTTTTGTGGCATCTAGATTAAAGCAAAATATTTTTTGTATCTACTGCAAGCTTTCCAATTGGCACTAGTGATAAAAACGTTATGTATCCGGTACCGAAGCAATGAAGCGGGACACTAGCTCTTCTTGACGAGACCTTAAAGTAAATGCTTCGCCTTATTTTCAAGCCTGATCATTCGTCACTGTCAAAGGTCCGACCGCAATACAGGAATGTCATCCCAACCCAACACATTCCAATACATTCATTTCATCTTTAAATAAAATTTCATTTCCGTTGTGTCTTCGAATTATCTTTTATGTTCGTGCTTGCTCGAGACGAGGCTGGAGATTAACTAGCGAATCGACAGAAAATAATTTATTATCGAAATAATAACTGTTTCTATTATCTGTACGCTTTAGGGAAATCGTAATATCAGACATGCTGTATGAAAAACATCCACTTCATTTGCAGAGATTTAGTGCTTACTAAATGTAGAAGTTTTCCTGTAAGTAGCATTGGCGGCTAAAGGGGTGGGCTTAGCCTCCCCCCCAGAATGAAAATTCACAATATTTTTCGATTTAGTTAAAACAATAAATTGTTTAGGCAAATGAAATGGAAATTACGTCCAAAATACCCTCCTACAGTTTGGCTACTTAGACCTGAATCACTCTGTGTGTATGCTTGTATATGTTTATAAATTTGAACCACTGGTATGTCTTTGACCCATGGCGCCTGAAACATGAACATTTCCAGTCGGCACTTCTGGATTGCGTCATGACTTCATAAGCGGGTTTCCTCCCGAGGAGGGGAGGAAAAGCTCTAAAAGTAAAACTAACGTCTGCTAGGGTTGGTTTCAAGTGAAACGCCACATCTTCAATGAACATTGCATGTTCTAAATGTCGCAGGAAAATTGTTTTCATTGTGTACATGATTAGCCAATCACTACTCCAACCTAATCTTACATGTGGCGTCCTCAAGCAGACGTAACCCCTTTAGGATTACCTCCTCCATTTCCATACGGAATGGCTTATCCATAATCACTTGGGATATTGATTAAAGAGCTAGACATGCTAATGTGCTTAAATCAATTGTCCCATGCATCAACCGCATTCAGCTGACCTTAGGTTTGGAGTTCCTCCTTCATTTCACGGCTTAAAATTTAGAACTAAAGAGATATTTCTGCACCTACCTATGACGACGAGCCCTTGTCAGTCAGAACAACAAGAATCATTAGTATCGGGTATTGTAAAGTAGATACCCTGGAAAAACTAAATTTAACATAACTAAAACTTCAATCGCTTGGAACATGTTAATAGTTTTAGGCCTGAGGATCTCCCTATATTGCTGATAATGAGTTCTTCAAATGGTCTGTTATAGGTATGGTATATACTAACGCACACACATAAATTTTCGGCATCCAGAAGGTAGGACAGATGATGATTTGAGGAACAATTTCCTTCCGCCCGGAAAGCTCTATTACGAACAGAAACCGTTTCTCATTTTGTGTTACAGGCAATTCATTATGCTGCTAAAAGCAATAAAAAAAAGGAACACAAACACGAAGAACCTTAGAAAGCATCGAAACCAACATTTTCGAAGTTTTAAGCACTAATTTCTCCAACTGAGCGCGTCTTATCGATAATTACTTCAGAACCGTTTTTGTAAGGAATTCTATTTTAGCATAAATATGCTTTAGCGGTGACTAAACTGAAAAAAAAAAATAAAGTTACAAAAAAGTGTCCGCTGGCGTTCGAGCATGCGCAGTAGCATTCGCGCATGTGCAGTGGCCATGTACGAAAAAGAAGACTATATGTTATACAGTACATTACATAGGTTTGTCGGGTGGACCTAGAGCATATTTATGTTCCTGAATTCGAGCAGAAGGCTCTAAACGAAATAATTTTTTTCTAATACTTCCTGAACTCATTCAAAATCTAAATATCATAGTTTAGATGAATTACAAACATCTGGAACAATTTTCAACTGACTCCATCGTGTTTGAGTTCCTAAACAGAACATTAGTTAGGAAAACTAGTTTTTCTCGAAATTGGTTACAGGTATCGCCTCAAAAATGGTTTCATTCGTTTCCCTACGTTAGAAACCGAATAAAAATGCACCTGCATCAAGCTTTACGTTTTTGATTCGCGAATTTCGCCTAAAAAAGTGTTTGGATTCTGCTGGTTAACGGATTTTGCCTTTCAAATCTGACAAACATATTGATGTATCAAATTTTATGAATATCAGAATATTTTTACACAAACAAATACATATAATACAAATTTGAAAGACCGTAATTTTAGTGATCTATGGGTTTTAATGCGTGTACCTGTCTAGTCGGCAACCCTGGGGATTGCGATACCAGGTCAATATCATAAGCAGGTTTCCTCGTTTTGGAGGGAGGGAGGTGTTTGTAAGCATCCAGTCTATTTGTTTGTAACAAGCTTCGAAAACATGAAAAACATACCTTTGATCTAATGATACCGCTTAAACATCTATTAAGGATATGAGGTGGGCTGAAGAAAACAGAAGATATAGCGAGGAGATGGGGCTGAAGCCTTATTAGATTTTTAACTTTCTTCCTCCTGCAGAAATTCCATTACTAAACCTCCATCTGATTTGCGTTTCTTCCTCAGGCCATTTGATTTATACGGTTTGTTTATTTATTTATTTGTTAAAATGTAAGTAGGATATTGAACGTCAAACTTAATTAATGGCATTTAATATTACATAGTCCGACTACTAAGCTTCTAGTTGTTTTGGAAATTTATTTTATACTTAAAAATAGTATCAAATCCCTAGCAATTTAAAATAAAATCTCAAATGCAATTTTTCTTCTCTGGCGGTAAAATTGACTTTTATTTGTACATCACACTTTTTCTGTTGTGAAGCTCCTATAGAAATACAGTTTTCTTTTCTTTCTTTTTTTTTTAAAGAGGCCCTTATATTCGAATTTCCCGCGAGGATAGACTGGGAAAGCTTTAATTTAAACACATTCTACCAGAAAATGATCAGGTTTAGTTTTTAGGAAGATTTAATTTTAGTTTCATGGAACTTTCGAGGCGGGATTAATTTTTATATAAAAATTATTTGGATGGGTATAAAGGGTAAGAAAGAAAGTAATTTTGACGTCTTCCGTCTTTTTTTTTAAAAAAAAAATTGATACACGCAAGAAGGTTAAAGCCGAAATGTATAGATTCCCATTAAACTCCCGACCATTTTGACGTTTCGATGAAGCGTTAAACTCCACCAATGTGAATACATTGATGATGGCTACGAAATGAAAGTAAATTGCAAAAGGATTATAAGAATCCTGTTCATATCCAGAAACAATGTTACCGTAAGTGAATTATTCATTTGTTTATATTTTATTTTATTTTATTTATGTATTTTAAACAAATGAGATTTTTTTTCTTCTTTTTTTGGACATAATCAGAGCTTTTAAGCGAATAAGGAATTGCGGTAATGACCGCATTGCGGTAATGAATTGACACACCATTATAAAAAAAAAATTCAATTGGAAAAGACGAGAACACTTTAACTCCGAAAAGCGAATATTTATTTATTAAGGGTGGTAACCTATAGATAACCCATCTTAGTACTCAGTGTCAATAATAAATGGACGTTAAAATTTAAATAAATAAATATTTATTTGAATCCATGCAAACCTAATTGAATGTGCTGGAAACAAATTTAATACATTGAAAATAATAATAAAAAATATATTAACAGTATAATTAAGATGAGGGCAGAGTTGGGCAAACGTTAGCGCGCGCTAAAAGCTGATACCTCTCCGCTAATTTAGGGAAACTGGAGAAAGCCAGCGCTAATAATTAGCGGTTAGCGGCGGAGTAAATTTGGTGACCCGGGAGAGAAACCGGAAGTGGCCAAAAGTTGTCCAGATTCATCCGGAAAAGTGTCCAGGAGTAATTTTTGTGACCCGGAAGCCATTTTGAGAACCCGGAAGTGAAACCGGAAGTGGTCTAAAGTTGCCCAAATTTATTCACTTACCCACTTCCGGTTTCACTCCCGGGTCACCAAATTTACTCCTGTACAGTTTCCGGATGAATCTGGACAATTTTTGGCCACTTCCGGGTTCTCAAAATGGCTTCCGGGTCACCAAAATTACTCCTGGCCAGTTTCCGGATGAATCTGCACAACTTTTGGCCACTTCCGGTTTCACTTCCGGTTGCTTACACTTACATCCGGGTCACTGCCGGTTCACCTCCGGTCTATCATGAGTGCCTGGACGGCCCAGGGGTACTTCCGGAAACGACTCAGGGATGAATATAGGCCCGGAAGTAACCTAGATTAAGGAGTGTGAGAGTGTGCCATTGTCTGTGAGTGACCGGAAGTAAGCCAGATCGAACAGGAGTTACCCAGTGATAGGCATGAGTCGACCGGAAGTAACCGAAATTGACATTGATGTGATCGTAAATCCTGTAGATTGAAGCGGAAGTGGAACAGGAGTGAGGTTGCTCAGAGCTGACCGGAAGTGAACTTTGAGGTGACAAAATGTTGTAACTATAGCTTAAGCTATTAGCAATTACGATATTTCATAAATAGATTAGCGGTTAGCGCACTGCCGCCGCTAACCGCTAATTATTAGCGCTGGCTTTCTCCAGTTTCGCTAAATTAGCGGAGAGGTATCAGCTTTTAGCGCGCGCTAACGTTTGCCCAACTCTGGATGAGGGAACTATTGTACAGTACAGGAGGAATTATTGCTATTAGTAAGATTCATTTACATGTCCTATACTTATTAAAGGGACATCTGTAGCTCTCCGCTTTGACTCGAGTAAACTATTTGGCTTGTAATAACATCCATGTAATCATCGGATGCATTTTGAATTTAGTTTGAGCAGTTCCCTTTAATCAGTTCAAGAACAAGTTTCAGCATAAGCCTTTCATCTTGAGGAGTACTTCATTATCACATTCCAAGGGGTGAATAGTCTGTCTAGCAGATGAATTTTTTTTTTTGTTTACTTGAAAAAATGAAGTGTCTTTAAATCCTAAAAGGAGTACCTACTTCAGAGCTTTATGCGACATAAATGTCTGGCTTTAGATAAGCAAATTCTAAAGCCTCAGTCTAATTGATGAATTAACTCGAAATACTTTTTAGTGGTTTACCAAGTTGACTGGTAGGCAATTTGGCAAACCACTACTCTAGCCCATAAAGGAACTAGACTCAAATCTAAATTGGACAATGTAATTATTATAAAGTAAACGATTTATAAAAAAAAAAAAAAAAAAAAAAAAAAAAAAACAAAAAAAAAAAAAAAAAAAAAAACTATTAAGCCACTATTGGTGGTCATATTCTATGATGAACATTGGCAAAGATAACCTTCATAATTAGGAGAGATTTTTAAACATGAAACTTTCTTTAGTCATGATCCAACTTCCCGAAAAACATAGTTAAATTCCTGTTAATTATTTCTATTACGGGAAGAAGAAGAAAACTTTAATTAAATGAAATAATGACGAGAGCTGCCGAACGTTATTGGGTTGCTGGCTACACAGCATGCTGATCATTCCCCACGGTTTATTGAAAGACAGACATTTAGGTCTTATAAAGCCCTGAAGGAGGTAGTTCTTCTAGGATTCAAAGACACTGCACTATTCATTTGGTGACTCACAATATATTTGTGTAAACTACTAACGAACAATTCAATACCATTTCCATAACTAGAGCTATCTTTGGACCTTACAAACCACTTGGACTCCTTGAAAACAAGGGATATGACGGAGTCGGATGCCAACAGTGTGAGGGAGAAGGTGAATTCGCAAATATTCTTTCACTGGATGTTTGATGTATCGTAAACATCCCAGAGTATTTCTCTTAAAGGAATGTTTCACTCTTTTTCGATATGTCAGGCTGTACAGCTGTTTTTTCAGAGTGAAGGGTGTGGCTTACGACTTTCAACTGCTCACTAAAAGCGAACTATGTTCTTATATGGACTTTTATGAGGGTTTAGTGTCGAATATCATTCCTCTTGAAAGAGGTTCTGGTGTTGTAATCCTTTGATTACTGAAATAAACCCGATTCTCGCCAAAACTAACAATAACTCGAATCACGTTTGGAGCAAATTTTCGGAGTTAAAACTTGCACCTGCTGTATTCTCAATTTATAAACAATGCTTAGACGGGTTATAGAAACAGCAAATAGTCACAGTTTGCAGTGAAAAGTAAGGCAATATTTTATAGCTCTTATTTTATTACTGAAAAAATATGATTACTCAGGTAGTTTCATGTATAAAAGTTGTATCGCAAAGTTAATGACAATTCTTCAGGGGGCGAAACTAGACAAGAAATGTAGTTCAACATCACCAACCACACATTTCTATCTCACTCCGTTCCAGACATATGCCGTTCTAAAGGTTCTTTAGAGAAACCCGTGTTTTTTTCTAGTACAACTCCAATTTTCTCTGCTTGTATACATTTTGTTTTTAGGCTATTCATTACATTTTAGAAATCTGCATTAAATTTGCTTTACGTTCAATACACATTCAATGTTTACAATCATCTCATTCAGACCGTAATATCGATCTCGAAAGTAGAAATTATTAAAAGATTCTGATTAGCGACAAATTTTCGAAAATCACTACTCTTCCAGAATAAATCCTGCAGACTGTCGAATCTCACAAAATTTGTAAAATTTAATCAGCTTTCCAACGGCATACTCAGAACTGAGATTATCGCTCAATTTCATATTATAATGGAAATTCTAGAGTGAAAAAACATCAAATCAAGGTAATATGTTTATTTTCGTAATATTATCAGAAATAAATGAAAATTATTCATCATGAAATAATTATTTAATGATTAATAATAATAATTATTTAATGAATATTAATAATATAGTAAACTTATATTTATTATATAAGTATAAACGTAAATAAACTTATATATACACAGACGTATATATGTAGTCTATGTGTGTATATATATATATATATATATATATATATATATATATATATATATATATATATATATATAGCACTTCAACATGTATGGTCACATGCGCCAAATTATGCAAGATTCCTTATTAGAAAGAATTCTATTCTAGATGATTATTATTCTTAATAAATGGGCTTTTATTAGGTACATAATTAATTGATAGTGGATAATTTTTTTAAAAATTCTAATGAATAAATATAAGTTTACATTAAAAATAATTACAGAAAGGAAACCATTTTCAGCCTCAAACAGCATTGGAATATATAATAATTAAGCAACTATAACTATAAGTCATGCAAAATTTGTTGGAAATCGCTATCAGTATTTGGAATAATAAAAATCCTTTTATAAGGTCTGTACATCATGGAGCAATAAGGAGAACAACTTTTCATAAAGTAAAATATTGGGAAATCATTCAATGTATTTCTTTAAATACTTTCATTGAAACAAGGCACTTTCCAAATTCTAGGATCACCGGTAAATAAATCCCCTACATATGAGGACTTCAAGAGGTCTGAGGAACAAAACAATGTTTTGAGGAAAATGGAGTCCATGTTGAACACATCGTCCTACCATGTCAAACTATCGAATATGCAAATGGGAGCAAACTAGAGAACGAACATATTCAATCGATTGACGAAGAAATATATTGAAAAATGGTCTTATTCGATACTTTATTTAAGGCATTAAAGGCTATTCTAAAGGGGTTAGAGTTGCGACAATTTACGACAAGCCGTATCATCCACAATCTAAGAGCAAAGTCTCGAATCTGAAAAACAGTTGCTGCATATTCGATAGTTTGACATAGTAGGGACGATATGTGGTAATAGCAAACACTAGATTTTTACAGTTCCGATCATATTAGTTGAATCCTCAGGTCCTTAGTTGTTTTTATTGATGATACATAATAGGTACATCATCAGTTTTATGATTAATATACAAAATAATTGGAGAATCCGACCATAAACCCCTCAATTTCCTTCTGGACTTAATATTACAAAAGTGACAATACTCAAGGGAACACAAGCTAGGTGGCAGCAACTGTCAAGAAAATCACTTGGATCTCTTTACCACCCACAAGATTACGGTGTCCACAACCTATTCCTGTATCTAACTATTTTTTTTTCAAAAATGTCTCCTAGACCCCCCCCCTTGCCTTCTGGGGCCCTCTTATATAATAGTACATTTATTCAGCCATAAAAATATCTGCATTAGGTCATACATTCCGATAGTCCGATCTTATTATTCTAATAAAATAAAATGAACAAAAGAACAAATATCTCGATAAAATAAAAACATTTCTTTTTTTTTTATCTTCATTTCTTTCTATAATATAATGGAATTTGTGACTCGTATAATAAACAAGCATTTAATGTGTTGAAATATGCTGTAGACTATTATGTAAATAGTTTTCCTAATGAGCTATATTCTTTATTCCAAGGTCTTCGCAGCTGATGTTTGTTTTACTGAACTTATTATATTTTTCTCTGTTTTACTGTTTAATATATTTGAATTGATATAGGCAAAGGGTGTAATTTATGAAGTTGTAAGCAATGAATAATAGAAATACTTTTTAGCACGTTTCCTCCCTCGGAAATATGCTTGAAATTTCACTTACTGTAGGTTTTCTTACTCAGGAAAACGAAAGAAACAATTTTTACGGCAATTTCTGTAACCGTTTACGAAAAAGGTTGATCTAACTAGTTTTTCTAACTAATTTTTGATTGATTCAGTTGAAAATTGTTCCAGACGTTTGGCGTACATCTAAACTAAGATATTTAATTGAATAAATTGATTTCAGTTTAAATATTTTCACATGTTTCAAATTCGTCCAAACTATGATATATACATTTTGGTTGCGATTGGAGTTAAGGCGGTATTAAAAAAAATGTTATTAACATACATGAAAAGTTATGGAATCTTAAATATTCCAAAAGTGGTGGAGAAATCGTGGTAAGTGGAAGGTGATCATTCGAAAGCCTTCTAAACTCTCTGCAAAACCGGTTCAGAAATAATTTTCGATCTGGCGATGTCAGACAGGGAAATAGTGCCTAAAACCTAAAAAGGTTTTTTCTTTTAAACGAGTTTTTGTCTTTATTTGCTTCACTTTTTAAGTGGTAGTTCTTTTTATTTATTAAATTGCATTTAACAGTAAAATGATGCACTTAAAAAAAAAACCCAGTAAAATGAGTTTTTTTTTTTAGTAAAACAAGATAAGAAAATGAGTAAAGTATTGGTAATAGTGTTTTCAAGAGCGAACGTGGAGAAAGAGTATGGAGTAAACTCCGCTTAGGATACTGTCAGTTACCTGTTGTGGCGCCTAAAATCTTACTCATCTTTACAATTTAATCTAATATTTTTCGTGAAAGACTGGCACTAGAGAAACGAACGGAAACGCGCTACGTCCTGCGAGCGGACTTTTTTTTTTTAATATAAATATATAGGTTGTCCCGCATTTAGGTGTCATAACTTTAGAGGTAAATTCTGCACGTCATTTGTTGTTAATTGACGCAAAAATGAGCGTTCTATCTGATCATGTAGCTGAGCTACTCGAACGTTTGTCTATTTTCAAAACTAATGGTTTTCTTAATGAAAAACTGTGTTTTTCGGATTTCAATATTAACAGCTAATTAAAACTAATGTCAAGTGTAATATCCAATAAACGTCAAAATGTGATCCAATCTAGTCCAACAGTATCAGGAATAGTTTCAAAAAATATGAACTACGATTGAATCTTAACATTTCCTAGTAATAATAGTAGTGCCCTTAGTTTCTGTTGTGTCTTTAGATAGAATAGGATTAACGAAACCGGAAAAATGAGATTTAAGAACAGATTTCCGACAAGTTAAGGTTAGAAAGATGAAGATGTTGCTTTAAACGAGATTTGCATATTTTACTCCTTGAATATTTTACTCTTTTCTTTTAATAATCTGGGAACGCCATATTGACATTAATTAAGAATAATAAGTGGGACCAGAGACAAAATGACAGTCTATAACAGTTTCCTAAATTTTTTTTTCGGTTGAACTTTCAAACTCCAAAAATTCACTTAATTATATTGACTTTTAAGAACAAAATTGGAGCCGACATTTGAAGAAATCTACTATATATTTGTCAAATACCATTCACTCACTGACTATCATCGTCTAGCCCAAACCACTCGACAGCAAAATTTGAAATTTTGCATGGACTCTCCCTTTGGGAATTAAACACTAGCTAAGAAAGTTTTTTTTTTTTATGTGATGTTAAAATAAAAGTAATTTTTGGAGCTTTGAAGGGTTATTCCTCACCTTTGTTGGTATTATTAATTAATAACCTTCATCTAGTCATAAAAAAAAGTTTTTTTATATTCAAATTTTTAAGTACTTTTAGGGGGGGTTGAATTTTTATTTTTAAAGAGGGCATGTTCGCCTACGCAGAATGCGTACTGTATCTAGTTCATAGTATTATTTTTAATTGCGGTTAATTTCAACTATGATGACAGTCCTTGAATTACTAGAAATAAAATGTCCCTCATAGAGTTTACGCTATAAGGGACAAAATCGCCACTTTAATTGCGGTTCATTTAAGCTTCTCCCCCATAGAATTTACGCTATACCTGGTGATGATGGTCCATCCGAGATAATAATATCGATGATGAGGGTTCGGGGAAAATTTTAAATATTTTTAGGTGAGTTTGAGGTCCTTTGACACCTAGTAAACCATTTTTTTTTTTTTTTTTTTGACGGCATATTGACGACATCTAGGCCATTAACACCGACATCCAGGGCGCAATGAACGGGTAGTCCTCATATACGAGATGTTCTTACCAAAACGGCAAAATTAACTTATAACTTATTACTTACTATACTTATTTTGAACTGTATAATTTGTCATTTTTGTTCCATGGCCCTGATTTTTAAAATTGTGTTATTTTTTAAATGACACTGAATAGCTTTATATTTATTTATTTATTTTATTTTGAGCTTCGCAATTTTACTGATGAGCTCAAATAGCTTTATATGTTACTATATACAAACACCTAAAGGTATTCTCATCTCATTCACAGCCATCCCTACAATCGAATGGACTTTCAAAGCTAAGAACCTAGAACTTAGAATTTAGCCAACTAAAACGCTCTTACATACAAACAGAAAATAACACATTTTTTGTGAAATAAGTGATTTTATTTTTTAAGTTTTATATGACATACCATCTTACAACTTAATGCACTTCGTTATAAAACGCGAGATTCGGAGTGCAAATCCCAGCATGATAAGTTTATTTTTCTAAATAATAAATATTTGAGAAAAAAAAAGAAAAAAAAAGAGAAATCATTTTTACCAAACCTAAGTTTTCAGTTTAGATATTGCTAGGAATACTTGGGAGAAATCAGTTATTTGCAATTATCCTCGTGTGAGGATATTCGGACGTGTAGTTAACTGGGGAAGACAAGCTTGCTTATTAAAACAAGTTGAAATTAGAAATTGATCCCCTCGCCTACTTGAATGTAGAGCAATGCAGCTAGAGAGCAGTCCACTTGTACCTTCCCTAACAACTCATTACAGCTTGGTCGTCAGCTTGTCCCGTCCTGGCATGGTCAAGTAGGACACGCTGAAGTTTCTTGAACCAGCCAGGCTTAGTAAAACAAATTTCCTGTATTTTCACCTTGAGACGAAAGTTTCTTATTTTTGAAAAATCGTGCGAAATGCATACCATAACTACTTTGCAATAATACTAGTCCACAAGACTTACAATTCGTCAAAATATATTTCGATTTGAGCTACTCATTACTCGAGCTGCAGATTGAAGATAGTTTAATTTTATTTAATTAACATTTGAGATTACTAAAATAGAATATCATGTATAAGAACAAGACAAAACTAGGATCGTGGGTTGCATCCAGAAAGAATAAAAGCCTAAGCACCAATGACAATTTTGCACTATGCGAAAAAGAATTTAGAAAGTCTTGCCACAAAGTAGAGTACAGGACTAGAGTCGGACTGAGGATGCTTCTAGCCTTACTACAAACAGGAGATGAAATAAGAAGAAGAAAAATCGATTTAAGTCGACTTAAGGTCACTTAAAGAGGTTTAGGTACATGCTAAGACACCACATAATATCGAAATTTCAAAGCTCAAAGGTCATGAAAATAAATGTAGTTCAAATATATATATGTATATACACACATATATATATATATATATATATATATATATATATATATATATATATATATATACATGTAGATAGATATGTATATTCAATTATATATGTATATATTTATACATACTTCCCTGTTCGTTCTCTAACTAATGGACCTATTTTTAATGAAAGTTCATAGATGTTGAGGTACCTTTTTTTGTAGGCTCTTTAACGTAGCGAATCGAGTGCAAAAATTGTTAAGGCGATACCTAGAACCGTTTTCGAAAAAAAGTGAATGAAACTAGTTTCCCTAACTAATTTTCGATTCGGGTACATGGAAACGATAGATGCATTTGAAAATTTTTCACAATGTTTCATATTCATACAAACGAAGATATTTACATTTTGGTTACGTTTGGAGATTTAGAAAAAAAATACTTCGTTTAGAGCCTTCTGCTCAAATTCAGGAACATAAATATGCTTTAGGTCTACCTAACAAACCTATGTAATGTACTCTATAACATACAGTCTTCTTTTTCGTACAAGGCCACTGCGCATGCCTGAACGCCAGAGGATCCTTTTTTGTGACACCTTTTTGAAACACCTAGGTCCAACCGACAAACCTATGTAAAGTATAACCTATGGCCACCGTGCGTGCGCGAACGCCAGCGGACACTTTTTTGTGACACATGCAGTCTTCTTTTTCGGATATGGCCACTGCGCAAGCGCGAATGCCACTGCGCACGCACGAACGCCACTGCACATGCACGAACGCAACTTCGCATGCGCGAACGACATCGAACACTTTTTTTGAGACACATACAGTCTTCTTTTTCGTACATGGCCTCGCCGCTGCGCATGAGCGAACGCCAGCGGACACTTTTTTGTGACACATACAGTCTTCTTTTTCGTACATGGCCACTGCGCATGCACGAACGCCACTTCGCATGCGCGAACGACATCGAACACTTTTTTTGTGACACATACAGCCCTATTTTTGGTACATGGCCTCGCAGCTGCGCATGAGCGAACGCCAGCGGAAAATTTTTGTGACACCTACAGTCTTCTTTTTCGTACATGGCCACTGTGCAAGCACGAACGCCACTGCGCATACACGAACGCCACTGCGCATGCACGAACGCCACTTCGCATGCGCGAACGACATCGAACACTTTTTTTGTGGCACATACAGTCTTCTTTTTCGTACATGGCCTCGCCGCTGCGCATAAGCGAACGCCAGCCGACACTTTTTGGTGACACATGCAGTCTTATATTTCGTACATGGCCACTGCGTATGCGCGAACGGCTCTTTGCTTGCGTGAACGCCAGCTACCACTTTGTTGTAACTGTTTTTTCCTGTTTAGTCACCACTAAAGCTTATTTATGCTAAAAATAATAATATTGAACTATCAAAAATAAACATTCAAAGGATTTTCATGTATTTTCTCTAATACCTTGAAAAGGGATGATAAATCGTGGTAAGTCGACAGTAACCATTCGAGACCTTAGACAATTTAGACACTTTCGATTGGATGGAGAAATGAGTCCTTAAAACTTCGAAAGTGTTGGTTTTTTTGCTGTTTTTATAATTAATTTGTTTAAAATATAAGAACCGTAATTTTTAGAATAGTACTTATGTTTTTCAAAAAATAAGTTAATTATTCTCTCAGAAATTACTCGCCTGAAGAAAATTCCTTGTAATCTGCTGTCAGGAGTTACAAATGACTCGGAATCCTCCAAGGAAGAAGGGGAGCTTATCAGCTTTAATCGTTCAGTCCAACTAACGGCATTAAAACAAACACATATGCATATTCATCCAACTTTCCTAACTAGTTTTTTCTCAGGTGGCAAAGGAAAACCTCTCGGAAATAACAGGTATGCTTGTTATTCTATGTGAAGTGAGCTCCTGGCAAGAGACGTATTATCGCAAACTGCAAGGATTTTGTTGTGGAGAGATAGAGGAGCTTTTCATCGACTAGATATTTATTCTTCTTTTGGTTACTTAATTTGAATAATTGCCCACGTTAACCCTTTTATCAGCCTTTTTTCGAAGGAATGTAGTTAAACCCTGGCAATTACACGTTTCTACCTGTTTTGATCCAAATATATACCGTTCTAAAGAATGCTTAGATAAAACTTGATTTTTCTAGAAAACCCCACATTTCCTCTCCTTATACAAATTATTTTTCAACGTTCCATTACTTTTTTAAAATTAGAATTAATTTTCCTATAAGGCTAATGCTTACTAATATGAACACAAAATAGAGATATTAGTTTTATTTATTAGTTGAGTTTCCACCTAAATGTCCAATTTCATTATGAAATTGAGTGTTAATCTAAGTTCTGGTTTACCGTAGGAAAATTAATTAAATTTTACAACTTGTATAAGATTCGGCAGCTTGTAGATTTTTTTTGGATGAGTAGTGAGTTTCCAGAATTTGTCGCTAATTTCACTTATAAATTAATATCAACGTTTTGAACAGTTATTGCGGTTTAAAAAGACACCTGTGAATATTGAAAGCGCCTTAGCCTTAAGGACAATTAAATTGCTAATAAAAAAAGTAATGGAACATTGAAGAATAATGTGTAAAAGGAGAGTAAATTGTTTTTTACCCCTGCAAAAAAAGTTTTTTCCTAAATAACCTTTAGAACTGCACATGTATGGAACGGAACGAGTTAGAAACGTGAGGTTGACAGCGTTTGACTAAATGTTTCCTCCAGTTTCACCATCCTTAATAATGTCATCTACTTCCGATAACCTGTGTATAGCATTCCCAAAACAAATGATTGAACGAGTTCGTTAATCAGAACGATCGGCCCGTCTGGGGCCACTCCGTCTGGAGTGGTGATTTAATTTAGGCACAATCTATCAATATGCCACTAACGGTGGAAAATATTGTTATCTTGCAACATAACTCAAAGATTATAGGAATTGCTGGATGGTGGAAACAGTCTAGGAACAAGGCTCGACTGAATAAGTACCTATGCATGGGCATTCCCTCAAAACATTCTGCAAAATAAAATACCTGTGGAAATGTTGGACTTTTTT
This sequence comes from Gonocerus acuteangulatus, assembly GCA_946811695.1. NCBI lineage: Eukaryota > Metazoa > Arthropoda > Insecta > Hemiptera > Coreidae > Gonocerus > Gonocerus acuteangulatus. The sequence continues at coordinate 80,250,988 of OX328124.1, read as the reverse complement.
TCATCTAACAAAACTCAAAGAAACTCCTTCAGCTTCTTAGATGAGTAAGATACTCGAAATGTTTGACTGGGTTTCGAAAATGCTCTCAGGATTCATAGCAGGCAGTTTGCCTAGATACAAGGCAGGACTCAATCAAAGTTATACCTGAAGTTTGGTCATAATCAGAGCCCAGGAAGAAGTAGTTCTCTCTCGGCTTAGTTTAAACCACACTTCTTCGGCTCATGAATATTTCATCTGCACCATTTGATCGGCTCGGTTTAAAGTTCATCCCGTGCGAACTTAGTTTTGTGACGAGTTAAAAATAGTTACAAAATTGTTTACTGTTATTGTGCCTCCAATCTACACGGTCATAGGTTGAATGAATGAAGATAGCCGAAACGTTGTTTACTGTTATTGTGCCTCCAATCTACACGGTCATAGGTTGAATGAATGAAGATAGCCGAAACGTTGTTTACTGTTATTGTGCCTCCAATCTACACGGTCATAGGTTCAATGAATGAAGATAGCCGAAACGTTGTTTACTGTTATTGTGCCTCCAATCTACACGGTCATAGGTTGAATGAATGAAGATAGCCGAAACGTTGTTTACTGTTATTGTGCCTCCAATCTACACGGTCATAGGTTGAATGAATGAAGATAGCCGAAACGTTGTGTAAAAGAGAAATGAATAAATAAATAAGTTTTTGGTTCGAGGTAAAGATCAAAATGATAACTTGTTTTTAATTAGGTAATTATTAATTTTTAAGAGTGTGAAAAATGAAAGAAGGACAGAGAGTGTTTAACCTGATTCAAAAACGACTAAATCATATGTTGGGGGTTGAGGATATATTTAGTCACCCTCAAATGAAAATTATGGCTGTCAAAATAACCAAGAAAGGTATGGAATTATAATTAAAAAATAATATTCCCTACCTTTTTCTAAAGATTCGTTTATTACATATTAATTAAACTTCATTTAAAATAGTGGGGAGTTTTAATATCGCTCTCTTCGAGATATAATAAATCATTAGAAGGGGCTTAGGAGCGTAAATCAAATTGAGGCATAGCCACTCATCAAGAAGAGCCGAGGAAAGTTTGTACAAAAATCCTTATTCTAATTTTAAAAATAATGACAGCTGGTTGGGTGTTTAATAGGAAGTGGATTTAGGAGAAGAATTGCAATTTCGTTGGTTCCCTGTTGAAATACTCATTTTAAATGCTCTTTTTGTTTTTTGCTTTCAAACATTTCGAGGGGATGTAGCTATAAAAGACCCATTTCGACAACATTTTTTAAAAGGTTCAAATCTTCATCGATCCAACCTACTACATGCCGAAAATGACTTCCATAAATTTTTGTATATTCCTGTTACCAAGCGATAGTGGCCAGAATATTTGTTATTTTGCACTATAATTCGTGATATGAAATACCAGTTACAAATGATTGGGTTAACAGCAAGGCTGTTTCTTTTTATGTTTATAATAAAAAAATATGAAGAGAAAGATTTAAAAATATGTATATTAATTTGAATCTCCTCCTATTATTAACCAAGTTGTCATTTTGAAGTGCTTTTTGTTTAATTAGACTGTCAGGATTTTTTTTATGACACCTGCGCACCGACCATCTGCGCCGATATTAAAGTATTATTGCAAAGATAATGAAACATATTATCTCTTGTATAAAGGTAAAATCTCTTTTTGATCCAATAATGTATATTTATTTTGAAATTGAAAATAGCCATAAAATGGGTGGCAACATGCATGCTTCTAATGGCCCTATGGCATTCAGAGCACCAAGTATGGAGGATAAAAATTATTAAATAAAAGTCCGTCACGCAGGAGCTGCATAACTAAGCACTTTCCTCAGAATTTGGGTAGTGTAGACTGCTTTCCAGAAAAATTTGCTTAAAATATCCTGCATAAATAAAATAAAAACATGAAATTTGTTGAATGTTCTCTTTTAAATTTGTAATGAGTAACTGATCAATTATTAATTTGCTTCCAGAGTTATGCTTAAACATGGTACCTATTACACTACGTAATAAATACAAAAAACCTCATATTATCGTATTTTGATCTAACGCAGGATCAGGATACAGTCACTCTAGTGGTAGAAAGCGCACCTTGCGGCGGCTTTGTCTTTGTACGTCTGGCGGGCTTTTCTATTGAAATATATTACAAATTAAACCCCCGCTTTCCGATTGACCAATTCAGCTCATTTTTACAACACTTCTTTCTCATGAGTTACCCACGACATATACCGCGTTTCGTTACAATACAGCAGAAATTACGACCGGTATGAGTATATTAGTAATTTCGGTCCGGAGTAAACCCCCCCTTCTGATGAACCGATTTAGTTTATTTTTACAACACATATTTACCTGTAGATTACCACTAAGAATACCGAGTTTCGTCGAAATATACCAAAAATCACGGCTGGTAGTGGCGAATTGGTATTGTGGGTCCAGAGTAAACCCCCCCTTCTAATAAACCGATTTAGTTCATTTTTATATCTCAGTTTTCTCTCTATATTACCACTACGAATACCAAGTTTCGTTGAAATATAACAAATATTACGGCTGACATAGTCAAATTAGTGTTTTGGGTTCGGGGTAAACCCCCCCTTCCGGTGGACCGACTTTGGTGGCTAACAAACTCGTTCAATCGTTTGCTAATTGAATGCTATATACCAAGTTTCGTGACGAAAAAACAAAAACTCTGGCCGCTATCGTGTTAACAGACACATATATATATATGCATATATATATATATATATATATATATATATATATATATATATATATATATATAGATATATATAAATTTTAACGGGGCTCATTTTCGGTGTCTACTAGGTAGGATCGATAAAGATTTGAAGACATTTTTCAAAAATTCCGTCATGAGTCCAACCTCAATAGCTACTTTCCTTCGGAGGAAAGTGCTAAAACACTACAAAAAAATGGAGGAAGGAAGTTTAGTGTTTCCTTGATCCAAGACATTTACAAATAATGGGAGTACTTGTAATAATAACATTATTTTTTTTAAAATCATTTTTGTATGTAAATACGAAAGAAAATAGTATTGCCTTAATAAAATGCCTGAGACTTTAGTGCAGCTTTTGTAAACTCCATTTTACGGCTTTCTGCACTAATGGAATATTTGGTCACTAAAGGTCATGTGTGGGTGGTGTCCAAAGAGGTTGCGGAAAAAGTAGCATATCGATTGTACTTCTCCAATTCAGGAATAATTTCTTCAAGCTTTGTTCTGAAGGATATTAATTTCAACAATATTTAGTTTGTTAATTGAATATCTATGAACCTTTTGGCGATAAAAGATTTACCTTCAGTATGAGTGACTAATTTAACTTTTAGCTTGTTCGTCAACTTATATCGATAATGGTTTGACCTAATGATAATTGTTCTTTCAGTTAAATAATTTACTGTAATGAGCATACACCTATCGTTCTATCCATAGTGTGTACTTGGAAAGAGAAAGGAGATGGTCGTAGGCCAAGCTACGCAGTTTGGAGAATTATGTTTTATTGTGACCTAATTCCTTCTTAAAGGATTATCTAAATATAGATTTTAAAAGCTCTATTGAATTTCATGCCTCAACTAATCATGCCTAATCTCTTTGTTAAAATAAGTCACACTGAATTGTACATATTATTATTATTATTTTATTTGGCATACAGGATTACTCCTTAGCAAAGGAGTTGGCTTATATATTTATTTAGTTAGTCCTATTTTTAGTAATTTTAACTTTTATAACTGTTTAACTGTTATAGCATATATTTGTACTATAATACTAATATGAACACACTATAATAAGTAAATGAGTTGCAAAATAACAATATCTGTATATGACAAGTAAATAATATAACTAATAATAGATAAATAAAATCCTCCTCCTTATGATTAAAAGAAATGTAATCATAATATTAAAACATAAATCAAATTTAAATTAACTGAAAAGTGAATTATTAGAAAAACAAAACAAAAATAAAAAAGCAAAAATAATTAACTTCTATTCATTTAAAATAAATGATCGACACTTTAGAATTTCCGTAATATATATATATATATATATCTAGATATTCCTATAAGTTTATATTTATTATTGCTATTGAGAGCGTTGAGGAAATTAATTTCTGTATCATCATGAGTAAGAATGGTAAGATGTTTAGCTCTTATCGGCTCATAAGCAGGGCAATGAATAATTAAATAATTAATATTCTCTAGAACATTTCTTTTGCGGGTCTATTGTATATGTTAAATTTTTTATGTTGAATTGTATTGCATAGTTACTACAGCTTCTTAATTGGAATATTGTTTAACATATGGAAAATGGTAGATTAATAGTGAGAAATTCCTGGACATTACCTGGTTTTATGGATATTCTATTGTACAAAGGGCTGTAATTGGCCTGATTTTTTTTAATTTATACCCTGGCCTAACAACTTTTCCCTGTAAGCTGCTATGATACCTGCTATGTTTGCTTTAATTACATGGGGGTCCTGGTTTAACCAAATATCATAATAGTTTAGGTCAATAAGTATTTCCTTAAGTTGTGTTACCCAGTTAAAACGCAATTCATTACTATGCGACTAGGGGGGGGGGGTGTCTACGGGAGAATATTTAGCAATATTTATTTTACTGTTTTTGTATTTCAAAATTTAGAAAAAGTAAGAATATTGAATTATTTTTATAAAATTTGCAGGTCAAATGATAAAATAAAACACTTTTACACACTAGACATTTTTATTAAAATAGCTCTACCGGTTTCACATCCACTTGGCTGCCTCTTCAGGGCACCTAAGACTAGTCTTACTAAAAAACAGAGCATAGAGCCTAACTAAAGAAAGGCGAACCCTCTGCTATAGTGGCCATCTCCAATCTGAGATCATAAATATATATATATATATATATATATATATATATATATATATATATATATATATATATGTGTGTGTGTTAAGTATGCGTGTGAACCGCCTACAGTAAAGCACTAGACGCATTAAAGATAGAGCTTTAGACGCCAAAAGCGCATTTTGGAAAAAATAATAAATAATTGTAGCGAAGATCTGGTGTTTTGGTTTTCCTATTTGATATATAAATATACATACATACATAAAAATATGTCTACATTCATTCTGCTCTGAAAAGAAGTAAAATAATGTGTAATAACTAAGGTCGATAATAAGTATAAACTAAAATTAATGTTTTATAAATAACCCCTAAGATTGTTGAGCGTTGGCGTGTGACATCTTCACGTAGGTCTTTTACCTATTGACACTCAAAGTGAAAATTTCATAAGCCTTTTTTCTTTAGAAGCAGCTATTTCAATTAAATTATAAGAGGGCTTACTCCGCCATCATAAGATGAATGCTCCGTACGAGGGTGTTATTATGAACTTAAAAAGAAAGTTGAAAAAAAAGAAGGAGAAAAATAGGTTGTGACGCAATGTGCAGGAAGGTGTGAAATGGCGCTTGTAGTCTCCTGTATATGACTGCACAAGCTTTAGACACCCCCCCCCCCCTCCGGTGAAATTCAATTCTTTTCTTCTTAGTTATGAGCTCAGTTTTTTCACTGCTTCTTAATTTATTTTTAAAGTTATTCCGGCACATAATTTTATCTATTAGTAGTAGTTGGTCTTACAAAATAAAACTATAAAATGAATAAGCCGAGTCATGAATTATTAATCTAATTCAAAGAGTTATTTATACTGTTAAGTGCTTACCAACTCTTCAGTCAGAATGCTAAATCTTTTTAAAATCAACGCTATGTAGCTAAAACTATCTGATATGAATTACTTTTTTATTTCTTTTTTCTAATGTCAAAAAATAAATATTATTTTAAAAAAAGCTAATGTTAGATACAATAACTTATTGTAATTAATAAGGAAAGCAAAGAAAGAGCATACATAAAAATGGGCAAAAAATGGTGAAAAACTGGAACAAACCGAGTTTTCATTTCCGAATGTAAATCGTATTGAAATTTCCTAAGCTGAACACAATAAAAGGTATTAACCCTACCGTGGGGTTCAAAGATATTTGATCTTTCCAAATAATTATCTTGTAAAATGTAATTTTTTTTTTCTATTACTGAAGGGGTACTGGAGAATGCTTCCTTTGTGTTTACAGTGTGTAAAATCTCATATTATGAAGACAACCCGGTGTCGCATTACAGAAGAAATGTAGATTTTTCATAATCCCAACAAGTTAAAGAAAAAAACGTTCATTCAAATTTGTTTGTTTCTAAAAAATATCGCTAGCTTATCTGCATAAAAAAAAAGCACCAGCTTTCTAACTTCTTACAAGAAAATCTAGATAACCACACCAACACTGTGAAGCGGCATTTTGAGATTTTGAAGAGTGCCAAGTTAATTTACAAAATATAATAGAACACACCGAATCGAAATCCTCATTTCTTTATTTTGTAAGCAAATAAGCATTTTTCTTCAGCCGTTCAATTAAATGTGTGCAAATAAAACAATTAGTAATATTAATTTAATGAGATCTGTAATAAATTAATAATTATCACATAATAATAGCAATAATGGGTCTCCCCGTGGTCTAGTGGCTAGTGCGTTAGGTACATAAGCGGGTTCGATTCCCACCGGCGGCAGGAATTGTCTCGTCTCACGGCACGTTGGGGAAATTCGATGTGCCGCAAAAAACAAAAAAAAAAACAACAAACAAATAAAAAATAAAAAAAAGATATATACATCCAAAGATTTTTTTTAATGGCATGTGAACATTATATATGTGTTAAGTTAACATTAAAAATTAAATTAATTATTATATTAGTTATTATTATATCTTATCTATCTATAGATAAATACTTATCTAGATTAGTAATGATCTATTAAAGGTTATTATAGACTAACAACGATAAGTAGTAATCTATTAAATGTTATTTATAAACTAACAAATTTAAAAGTTATCAATAAAATGGAATGTCTGATGAAGCGCGATGGAATTTCTGCGAAATATTACGCAAATAAACCTACCGCCGGAGGAAGCTGTGTCAACAATAATAATTCCCCCCGGTGAAGAAACCTGAAAAGAATATATATATATATATATAGTGCTAAGGCGTGTACACTCCTTGCCTAAGGTCCTCCTTGCCTAATTTGATTCCTACACTAGGGATGATGGATTTTCTTTCGAAACCACAACCAGTAGAAAACCCATCCCAAAATCATAGTAATGTATAAGGGGGCGTTAAAATTTAAATAATAATAATACAAATTTTGCAGCGAAATGGTAAATATACTATCTCTCTTGAATTCTTCTAGGTCGAAAAGAAAATAAGCCAGAATTATTATAACACTTGTAAACAAAAACAAAATTTTACCTTTCTATATTAGAAGCTAATCTTTAAAATTAATATCAGTAGTTACAGTTATGCCCTGAGGCATAATTTACTAATACTATAGAATCTAGTGATTATAAACTTAATTAACCTTAGCGTGCTCCTATAATAACAGTTAATGTTCCTAGTAAAATACCCAGTTTTTTTTCTTCAATTGAGCAGAGACATTTTCATCGTGGTAGTCGTAACCGTTTTCATTTTATCCTTTCCATATTACACGTAATCCTTTACTCTTGTGATAGTTGCTTCTACCTTTCAGAGACGCTAAAAGAAGACGACTCGCAGGAACTGCAACATCTTGGCACGTTTCCGTTCTTGTCATATATAAGTTGAGAAACATGTAATGTTTTGTCTTAATCTTCCTTGAAAAATGTACACAAATTTAAAATTGTAAAACGAAATCTCAAATAGAGGCAAGATCTTAGGCACCACAACTGGAAACTGATAGTATTTTATGCGGAAATTACTCCATTTAAACACTCATTTCCCCAAGTGAGATCGCTCAAGCAAAGATCACATAAGAGCCTTCTTTGTAGGCAAGTTAATAATCTTTTGAAAATATTCATTACATTTACTACGATTTCCCAACCTGTTTTGAGATATATAGGAATTTATCCGAAAAACCCAAGAAAAAAAACAAGTTTCCTCTGTCTTTCTCGACAACGGTTATAGATATATTGAAAAAGGTTTCACTAGATTCCCCACGTCCAATTACTGGTAAAACGTGTACCGGGAAGCCTGGTAACGCAAATATGTAGGCGTTACGATTCTTTTCGCACAGATTTCACCAAAAAAAAAACAAAAAACAACATGATTTGGTGGACGGATTCTGCTGGTTAAAAAAACTTGATCTTTTAAATCAGATGACGTATCTTTGTGTTAAATTTCATTAAATACGGTCCATTTTTGAGCCAGCTAGAAACCGAACAGACTAATAATGTATAAATATAGGAATTTGGTCAATAGGTCCTTAAACGTAAGATTTTTAAGCCGGCACTTCCAGATTGCATTATGAGCTCAACCTCATAAGCAAGGTTTCACTCTATAGATGCCCTGCCTTCAAGGAGAACCTTAGAGTGAACAATTCCTCACCAAGACACAATTGATGATTTTTTTTTCTCTAAAAATATGTATTTATTTATTGATGATCATCCGCAACCATATGCTTTCCGCTTTATATGATTGTTACATATAGATAAACACAAATAAACCATTGGAATTATACATATATATTCAATATTACGAATAGTTATGTAATAATGAATGTACATATATGTAAATACTGCAAATAGAGAATTCAGGCTAAATTGTTCAATAGATTATTTTTTTATTGAGATTAAGGTAAGAAAAGACATATAAGTTATAAACAGTTATATTAAATAAAATTACAGTTAACATAGATTTGACGTTTTTATACTAAATAATGACAATTTTATAGTAAAAAGCCACGTTGATTTATCCACCTAATTTCAAAATTGGGAAGAACAGCTAGGAAGTTGAGTAAGAACAATTGCGGTTAAGAAATAGTTGTTGTTTTAAAATATTTTCGGCTCTTAAGTTAATTCCAAACTGAATGGGGTAATTAAGAAAGATAAATACACGGAATAATATTAGATTTCAGTTGACGATATCAATTCCTTGAGATTTCATGAACTCTCATGAAGTTTCATAACTCTGAATTATTAGTTAATTTAATGCTGGCAGTAATCGAATACAGTTACTTTCAGGTTTAAGTTCATAAGTTACTTTCTGATTTAAAAGTATTAAACAATTTCATTATTATAAATTTCCCTGTGCATTCTGAATTAATAATAAAAGACACTTCGTTATGTAAACTGCTAGCAACTCCTGCATGAATATCTGTAGGTCACATAGGGAAACAAGCTGTATAGTTAACTCATGCATACCGCGTGTGCAATAACAGCAATGAGCATTTATCAGTTATTCTGAGTAGAATAGGTGAAATATGATTTTTCTTGAACTAATGAAATCTGTTAAGTACAGGAAAAACAAAATGCTGCTCAATCCGCTCCTCGCAATAAAAAGTTTCCGAATAGCGAGCTGCGCTGGGTAATGACCTTATTTATGTGAATTCACTTACGAATTGGGTAATTTCGATTGTAAACTTGATTTTTTAATAAAAATGGACCATTTAAAGGGGAAAAAATGTTGCTGCTGGGGACTGTGTTCGAATGGGTTCAAGGCAAAAACCAAAATCTAAATTGACCGAGTTTTATTGCGTAAAATGTTTTTGAATGCTTGATGCCTTATTTGTTTTTTTTTTAAAACATCATATTTACAGTTGTTTCGCATCAATCAAAATGTTAACTTTTTCGCTGATACCTCAATTGTATAATTATTATGCAAAAACTGTCAAACTGATTTCAACGATATTTGGTGCGTTGTTTCATTGTATAGTTAACAGTTGCCTCCTAGAAAAAAAAAGTCTGAAACATATTTTATGCTGCACAAAAAATATCTATTTTTTTACCTTTTGTTGTCTGTCATATTTATTGCTAATTTCGCAAAATCGTGAATCAATTAAAAGTCGTTTGGCGCCTTGAGAAGGTCTCTAGCTTGTATAGTATCGGTGTTATGAGCGAAAAAAGTTGATAAAACTGGGTTTTCAATTTTTTAAATATTTGAAATGGGGAAAAATGTTTCAGGTATCTTCCGATTTACTAATTCCTCTATTATTGTAATTACAGGTTTTCTGACGATATTCCAGCAAAAACGAGCATCCCCTCTCAACATCCTACTCAAAACAAATGGTCCCAGGACTACAGCTCAATTATTGTTATTTGATCTGAGGATGTAACGCAAAAATTAGCGCGCCCTCCCTCAACATCCAAATATAGTACGGTTTTAGAGATGTGCACTGGACTATTTTGGAATCCTAGTGACGCGAGGGATGGCAAAATCTTTTAAATGTCCTGTCAAGGCATTATCATTTACGACATTTTGCATTCACTTGTTTATTTGAAGCCGTGTGGCAACTTTTATAGCAACTTTGATTGATCGGGTGCATTAAAAGTTCTATTGAAAAATTAACGGCTTCGTCTGCATTCAAGCCAATGTCGGCGGAATGTAGGCATTCATTGTGAATGTTAGACTGCAAAGTACTGTTAAGTTCCTAGACATCTTCATTCTAAGCTGCAACAATAGCTTAGCCGATTTGTCTTACTTTAATAATATCGTGTGAAAATGTCTAAAATTATTATTTATGATTTTCTTCTTTTTATAACTACCTTGAACAAACATATCATATATTCTCTATATCACGAAATGTGTTGGTTATTTTCCGTTGTTCATGTCATACAAAGGAAGTACAAGATGGGACACATTCAGACGCCACATAGATAGGGAAGAAAAAACTATATACAATAGAATCTTTTTTTTCCTATTTCAAGCTCCGGACTATCGTTTATTTTTCCTCTTACACTATTCCCTTATCAGCTTGGGTCCTGCCGTTGGTTCACTGACCATAATAAGGCCACTGAGTTTATACAGTCTTAAATTTGTGTCTTTCCTAAGCCATTGTTTAGCTCTTTCTGAGAAAATAAAAATTAATTTCAATAAAGTATTTGTATCCTTTGTTGTTCCTGCTTATCTTAATCGGGATCTTTTTAAAACGCTTTAAGAATATTGCTTTATTTTTGTAATGCCGTATTAAAATAATTAATTATTTTAATAATTAATATAAGTAATTATATAATTATTTTTAAATCAAAAAATTAAATATATTCATATAGTTTCTTATATACATGTAATTGTATGTAATGTCGTTATGTGCCTATAGGGTTTGTTGGTCAGAGTGCTATTTGACAATAGTGATTGTACGTAGTAAAGAGACTTAAAAAAAAAATGTTTATCTTATAAGCAGCTAAGGATATCTTCACACAAGATGTGACGTGTGTTTTGATATGATCTCTTCCGCTACTTAATAACTAATCATTTTATGATAATAATTTGACACATTGCGGTCAGTTCTGTCTTTTCATGAGGTTTGAATGTGAACCTGGTATGAATGAATCTTGGTTAGCTTATTTACATAATGATTGCCTATTTTTAGTTTTAATTCTGAAGGTACAGATGTTGACGACGTTAATTGACAATTTATTTATTAGCAAATAGTATGGTACCTGACGGGCAGGAAAGTATTGACATAATTTTTGTTTACTTTCTGTAAATCTTGTTAGGGCATTATTAAATAAATTTGGAGTGTAAAGTACGACATTAATGATACAGAAAAATAGAGACGAACCATTACTCGGCCATTCGGCTGACCATAAATACTGTAAAATTACTCAGGTGTTGAGTTGCTAACCTCAATTATTGTATCTTGACAAGAAGTTAACTCTAGATTGATCTGTCTATAGTAATTGCTGACAATTTCCACTCGGCCTTTGCTTTAAATTTAAAACCAGATTCGAAAGTAAAGACAATTTGTTGGGAAATCTGTTTCTAGTTACTATTTAATCTTTTTTTTGCCTCATTCATTCATTAGACCTTTAGGACGTGTTCCAAAGGACTGGGGATTACCACACCAAACGTGGGGAGAATATTCAAATTTTTATGGAAGTACTTTTCAGGACTAGCTGAAAATGTTCTCATGTTTTATGATTTAATGTCAACTTGTAAATTTCATTTTTGAAAAAGAAAAACTGCATTAGTTAAATGCGCATTATATATATATATATATATATATATATATATATATATATATATATATATATAACATATATGTTATTGCACATATTTTTTACGAAGATTAAAAAGAACAAATTATTAATTTCTCCCAGTAAACTAATCTTTTCCCCTGTTTTTGAGACTTTTTATGCGAGTTAATAGGAATCGCGGGCGTTAATGACTTTCAATGATAAAGTGAAGTTAATTACGCAAAGGTTAATTTTAATAAAATCCTAGATAAATCTTATTTTTTTTATTAGCTCTCTAGACAAACACCACTTTTGAAAAGACTGCTTGTATAAGAATTTATATGTAAAAGTTTATTTAATTTAGTCCTGTTGTAGTATTGGATTTTCCAGTTTTGTAGGTCAATTATGTGGTGTGAAATACTATTTTGTTTCATGAGGGCTGGGATGTACTGTAATCAATTAATTTTCTAAAATCCACTGATACACCTGATAAGAAAGTCGCCAGAATGTCTCACAAAACGCTAGCTATCGTCTAGGTGAGACAATAAAATATGAAGTAATAAGGACCGTGGAGAAGTATTGTACTAAAATAAATTAATTACTTATAAAAAACTTATAAAATAACATATTTAATGCAATTCTTGTTTAAAAACATTACATTTACTAATCGGCTTTAAATAATGACAATATTACTACTAGTGACGAATTGTATCATACTTGAATGAAAATGTTGACCATTCCCACCACCCTCGACGCGACACTTCCTAGTCCTTTCGAACATGCTGTTTGCTGTAAGGAACTATGCCCCGTTAATTCTCTTTTAATTACACTTTTTGAATTTTCTTGTAAGAACCTAGCCCCTTTACGAAAGAGATTAGGAATAGAGTAGTCTCTTCAACTTCCTCCAGACATTAAAGTCCTGACTTCTGGCCGGCAACTTAACTCGTCCATACGTCTATCTCCAAAATGCCGTAGACTCTTCTCGGCTACCACCACACAGTGGTGCCAAACGCTCGATTTTGGAAAAAAAAAACCTGAAGGTACTGGAACCTTCCTGATTTTGGTATCGTTTTTAAGGTATTTTGTAGTGCTGAGTCGAATGAGACCATTGCCAATTCGATAGAATAATTATTTTGGAAGATAAACGGGTTTTATAGTACGAAAACCGTGAAAAACAGCAAGTATTCAATTTAAAGTCATATTTTACTCAATTGATAGAGATATGTATCCTTCTAAATGTATTTTTAAGTGCTGAGTTGAACAAATTAACAAACAATGTAATACAGTTAATTGGTCTCGACATATTTCTGTTTATTAAAATTCTCGCTTGTAACGAATACATTTTGACATTTTTACACGAGATATTAGGTAGATCTCACTGTAAATGTTTAGTTACTTCCTATCACAAACTGTTCAACAACTCTCTGCAGAAAATAATAATGGTAAACTCATTTTTCGTGAAATAATGGCATCAGTTCATTTTATTAGGCTGTGCACACATACGGCCGAGTACGGCGATGAAATTTAGATGAAAGCAACTTCAAAACATGTACTTTTAGGTAAAACTATGCGGAGAGGATAGCTAGGTACCGAATTTTTTTCTACACCAAATAAACTACGGGTAATTGAGATCCATTACAGATATATTCACAACATAAATTCACCGCGTTCATGGTACATTTTGGCAAAAAAGAAAATTCGTTTAAAAGCTACATATACTCATGAGACTTCCTGGGTAATATCAATTTTTTAAGAATAAAATAAGTGGTATAAAATATTGTTTTACTTTTCACTAAAAACTGAGATTTTTACTCAGTGAGAAAACAGCCAACAAAAAGGTTTTTTGTGATCATACCTATTAATAAAATGGAAAAGCAATATTACAGCAGTATTCTAAAAATAATTAGGTATAAAAAAATGTTAGTTCAAATGTGATTGAACACCTTCGGTTAAGGAGTTTTTTTACCTCTTGGCACCACTGTGCGCCAGCCGAATTTTCGGAACCGACTTGTAATTAATTTCTTACAGTCGATACAAGGCAAAAGAAAAGTCCAATTTTACGTCGAGCATTTGTCCTTTACAAACCCGGAAGCGAATTTATGCTAGAGATTATTAAACAAGAAAGCTTTTTCTAAAAGTGGAGAATCTATAGTCTTCTTGGAAGCTGGTTCAAAAATTACTTTTAATCAAATACAACATTGCTTGAATTAGCCGCTGGAAAGCACCTTCAAAAGGTTTTAGACAACTTTTTTAATAATAATTAATGAAATATTTTTTAGTTTACTTTGATGCAATTTGAGATTTCTTAACTTAACAATAGTATTTTATTGATCACTTCATCAAAAAACGTAAAAACTTAAAAAACACATAAGTTTAATTTGTTACTTTTCAGTTGATGATTAGGCCATAGCCTAAATATAATTTTCTATAGAAAGTGAGGTTTGTAACAGCCTCCGTGCGTTTCTGATATAATTTACGGAACAATGTATGTATGTACAATATGTTCGCAAGTGACAGGTTGATCTTAAGCAAAATTAAAATAGTTCATATAGACATTGGGAAAAGAAAATTTAATTTTCGACTTTTTTATGACATTTGTGTTTTTTTTGTGAAACATTAGTATATGCTCAATAATTATTCAAGTTAATTGAATTATAATTACACCATCGTGCAAGCATAAAATATTTCCCTTAAGAAAAAAGAGCAACGTTAACAACTAAATTCACTCAGAGAATATTTTGAACAGTCCAGGAGCTTGAAAGTTGGGTTCCTGAAGAGTAATAAGTTTTTTTGAGCTGGACATCTCCTAATATCAGAATGACGCCTACAATCAGCAAGCTGCTATTTTTTGAAAAATAAGTCAATATTTATTTTGGGACTGGAATTATGTTTTCTATAGAAAAATATGTTTAAATTCATAAACTGTTTGTAATACAGAATATGAAGCATCTTTCCTTTAAAGTAAAACATAGCCTAATTGAAACTTTAGCCCAGGGGGGGGGGAGGAAACAAACATTAAAGAATTAAAGTTAATTATGCTTAAATTTGAAACGGTTTTACCAAATCATAATAGTACAAAAAAATATATCAAAATCTAAAATTTAATAGTTTACTAGTAAAAATGATCTAAAGTGTTCTCCCCTTTGAAGATCATGCCCTGGCTTTCTATAGAATGTTTCAGGCATGTTATCGCCCAGCTCACTCATTCTTTCGCTTTTCCTATAATTTATGGATTTAAGAACTGCTTCAAGCTGTTGATGAGCCCAACGTGCCTAACCTCGTATCGACTCATGAGCTTCATGGTTGTTCCGGAAAGACCACACTTCCGGTTCCTTTCCGCTGTACGTCCGTTCATGTGGAAACAGGAGCTCCTGCGGCATGCAACTTCCAAATGCGAGAAATAGAGGGAGAATAAATAGGTGCTGAAAGAAGCAGCAGATTTTGTTTTAAAGGCCGGAAGGTAGTATTGTGTTCAGAGAGGAGACCAATTTTAAAATTTGTTTAACATTTTTAACTTTTGCTGGTGAAGATGAAATTAAATTATTTTTTTCTTTTATATATTAAGTCATAATTGGTGGCCCAGTAGCCGTGAGTGTTAAGGCGTGGGCCTTAACACTTCGTGCCAAGGGTAGTGGGTTTGATTCCCATAAAAGGTGGTGGCTTTTCTTGGGAAAAAAGAAAATACATCAGCCCTACCCTGGCTAGAAAAGGATGGTGACCTATAGACAAGCCGTCCTAAAATTTTAGGTTAATTATAATGGACGTTACAATTTATAATAATAAAATCATAATCAATTTTAATTTATCGATGTTTATTTTACTTTTCTTCCGAGGAAAGTTCATATTTAATTTCAGCATTGATTTCTTTAATTTAGTGATTTTTATTTTTTATTTAATTATTTTCTATCAGAAGTATTTTGTTGTTTAAAAAATTTGTAAATATTTTCATTATTTTATTAGTTTTTGTTTGTTGAATTTACATATTGTGCTTTATTTATTTAAAATTTTACTAAAGTGCCTGCAATTTAATTGAAATTGCATTCTGTTAATTATTAAGGTCTGTGGCAACCAACCAAATTTAGTTTTCTCTTCTAGTATACTTATTTCTTTAAAAACAACATTATAATAACTAATAAGGCAAGGATGGGGTTATCAATTGTTCATGAAGGCATTAACTCGTACACATTGTATAAAAAAATATATATTTTTATGAATATTTTGTTGTAAAAATATGTATATATATAAACCGCAGGACAAACTTGTTTGAAGCGTCATTAAATTTTAAAACAAACCGCATATTCTAGAAAAATTCGAGAAATAATAAATTAAGTAAATTATCACTTCAGTTCTTTTTTGGAGTGGAAAATATATTTATAAACCAGAATTATTTAAACAAGGTAAAATGAATTAAATTAAAAACTATCTAGACATTTGAGGGAAATTATATGAATACCATCAGAGTATTGGTAAGTAGGACTGAATTTCTCAGAATCAACGTTCGCATTCATACACTAATTAACAATAATGGTCAAGATAAAATGAAGACGTTAACAGTATGAAAAATCAAAAGACAATTTATGAATAGACTTCCAAAAACAAAATAAATAGGTATTTGTTTGATAAGTTTGCCTCTATATGGGATAGTGGACTGTGAGGAGGTATAAATTTGAATTTACGTACAGCAGCCGTTTATAAATAACTTTGTTTAGAGTATAGAGGCACTTAAAAATAACATTTTAAAAATAGCATATTGATTTAAAAATATTTAGATATATTATATTTTCAGAATATAGTAATTTGTTTTAAATTTGGGAATAAACAAGGCGAAAGTTCCAAGATTTAGGTGTGGTTTGGCCAACCGATAGTCTTTTACAATACGAGTTTTTGTGTTCCGAGGAGTTATAGATGAGAAATCGCATCACTATGAAGGAATGGCGAATGGACATTGAAAAAATACTAAAACTGAGACCAGTTTTCAAATGTACTGCCGAAGAAGAATTTTTAGTTAATTTTTATTGGCGAGCCAGTTAAAAAATAAAAACTAATTCTAAGAATAGGATAAATACTTTGTTCAGCGGAAGAATTATGAAAGGAACTTTCTTAGAGAGAAAATACAGAATATGGATAATATCATATTTTTTTACTGGATAACATCCGCGTTGACTTAAATATATTTTTTATCACTGTGAACATTTTAGCTGTTTAGACCTGTAAATCTTACGAACTCTTATATAAAGACATGAAATTGGTCCAAGCTAATAGGACTGATGGCTGGATAAAACAGTTTGGTAAAACATTATCATAAATTATCGAAAAAAAAAATGTTTAAAGCAGTAAAAATAAAAAATAATAATAAAAAAATCTGTGCCGTAATAGGCGTCAAGGGTCCAGAGGGGCAAGATACTGTAGAGGTATCTGATTCTTTACCTGTTTTTTTTTTTCGAAAAGAGAAATGGCATCTGCCCTAATCAGGCTAGAAAAGGGTGGTAAGATGTAGATAACCCGTCCCACAAATCTGAGTTATGGTAAGAGAGGGCGTTAACAAACAAATTAAATAAAATAAAAAGGACAGATTTTGTCCTTGTTGAAGTGTTTTTGCTTTTATTACCGAACAATGACGATGTAAATTTTTAAATTAATAAATTCGATAAATAATTACTGACAACAACATTTTGTATTATTCATTTTTGTTTAATGACATATGCATTTTATAAGTTACTAAACACAATGGTAATGTTATATTATATCATTACTCAACAACGCATAAGAGTTGGGAGGAGAAATACATCTAGGTACTATACTATATATACTACAAATATACTACTACGATATTTTATTCAAAAATCGAAAGTTTTGTCATAGTATTAGCCCCCCACTATTATTGACTATATTTTTCACAAAAAAGAAAAAGTGAAACCATAAAATATAGAAAAATATATTGTATAGCAGACACGGGGAGGCTTTAATCTGTGCAGTGACGGTTGTTGGCTAGTCATTTTCTAGAGTAACACAAGGTTGATTTCATGGATGGTTCATTTATTTTTTTATGTTGTCATTCTTGAAAATATAAAAAATAAATATATACTTTTATTAAAAATAAATATATACCTATAATATTGGAGCGTCGTCATTGTATTAACACTTAGTACTGTTTCCTTTTGTTCTTTTTTGAAGGATGTTCAGCAATCATTTAGAATCAAACGAGTTGCTTGATCGGCTGAGAATTTTATATGTAAAAATTCTGAATACTCACTTCTTGGTGATCCCGATTTAAGTAGTTATTGGTAATGTGTACTACGCTAATGAAATAATATAAGTGATTTTATATAAAGAGTTGTGCATTGGACTCTACTGGAGTAAGGAGGAATATCTCCCTCCGTTAAAAGCTCTGGAGGTTTATTAGGATATTATTTGAAATTTTGAAGGAATAATTAGCTCCTTACTAATTATGAAATAATTACTCGATATTTTTTAAGAAATTTCATAAATATTTCCATAAATATTTTGTGATATTATTTGAGAGACTTGAAAAGCAAAACAAAAATCTTAAGTAAAGAATTACATATAAGTCGTTACCCTTAATTAAACTTATGAAATAGGATATGTTCATTGTTGATGGAATTCCTGTGAAGTGGTCTTAATAAAGATATATGTGGTTTTGAATAACTCTGCGCTGAAATGATACGACAATCCTTAAAGCCATAATTTATTTGTCAAATGTCTTCCACATCTAGTGTTGAAATTAAATTTGGGCAATAATTTTAATGAAAATTTTGCTCACGAAAATAACGAATGAAAATATGTTTCAACATTAAAAACTTCTCTAACATTTTCTGATAGCATTTTCTATTTTATTTTAGATTTTTTAGATTGTTTTGGCATAACAATTAATATAAAAGAATAATAAAAATATTTCTTCCAAAATGAATTCAAGATTTAAGTTGGCCAGATACAAATGTCGAAAAATTTGATTTACGAATTTGTAAATTGAATTTTTGATTTGGTTACTATTTCTTTCTTATCAGTATAATACTATATAGACCTCAACGGTTGACATACCCTAAATCCAACCCCCAAAAAAAAAACTATATAGATTAAAAAAGTATCGGTGTTGAAAAGAATATTTAATATTTTAGATATTTTAGAAACAAAAACCATTCTAAGACTTCATACAATTCATGCATCAAATTTCTTTATTAATTTAATTTTTTAAATATGATTAAAAGAAAATAAATATTTAAAAATAATAAGCTAATCTTTAAGTGAATAGCCTGAGGTTTTAACCATAAATATATTGTCAATAACATATCTATTACATAAATTATTTAAAATGGGTTAAAACATTTTTTTTTTAGGACGATAAATTTTGTTTTTCAATTTAAAATAAAATAAAAAATGAAACCTTTGTATTTGCTACCCACCCTTGTAGGGCGCGGCGAGGGCCGCTGCGAGTAGGAGGCCCACGATGAGGAGAGCTGTTACTACTGTGCTGGTTGCCTGCATGCCGGAGTCTGCCTCTGTAACCCCGTCCACAGCCTGTATATACCCTCCCGCAGCGCAGGCGTGTCGTCAGGGATTGTCTAGGCTCCTCTCTGTGAACAAGAAGTTCCCAGCGGATGGTATAAGAGGCGGCTCCCGACACAGTTGGTCTCTGGTGAGTCTTATTATATGATTTTTTTTTGTTATAGTAGAATTATATTTGTTTTATTTATTTACATTGAAAAAACTTAAGCAAGTGGTTGAAGGGTTTACCACAGCAGTGATGCTTTTATCCAGTTAAAATAATGTATTTTTAAGTCTGTCGTCATATAATGCCATCACAGGTGCTTAAATATATATTACATGTTATCCCAATTTACTTTAAATGTTACAATAATTTTAAAGAGACCGTTGACTTTAGACATTACCAGCATGTATATATTATATTAGAGGCATAGTTGAATAGAGGAACATTTTAAAATAAAGCAGCATTTAGTGGTCTAACAACTTTTAATTGGATTACTTCTTATTCTCCTCATTTTCCCGATTAAGAATTGAAAATCAACCCAAATGTTGGCACCAATGTAAACTCATCTTTTATTTTAAAATTTAGTTTATTTATTTATTAAATTTATAGAGTTCTGTAACTAAAGCGACAAACTATTCACACGTCAACAATAAAAGAGAAAACGTCCGTCACGCAGGAGCAGCAAAACTCAGCACTTCCCTCAGAACTTGGCAACTGCATTTCTGAATAATTTGTTTAAAATAACCTATATAAATCAAATAAAAACATGAAAAGTTTTGCTCTTTTACATTTGTAATGAGCAACTCAATCAAATTTTTTTTTTTTTTTTTTTTTTTTTTTTTTTTTTTTTTTTTTTTCGGCGCATCTACTTCTAGGTCATTAGCGCCGACATCCAGGGTGCAGCAAGGAATTTTCCCAGCGAGCCTTGAGATGAGAAAATTCCTGCCGGAGGTGGGAATCGAACCCACCATCTCCCGCTTATGAATCCAGCGCGCTAGCCACTAGACTACGGGAGACCCCTCAATCAAAGTATTTCAATTATTAATTATGAAATTAATTTGCTTCCAGAGTTATGTTTATACATGCTACAATACTTAATAAATACACAAAAACTTCATATTTTCCTCTTTCGATCAGACGCGTCATGACACAGGAACGGGATACAGTCCCCCAGTGGCTAGCGGCAGCTTTGCGTACCTACTTCAGGCGGTCTTATTCTATTGAGACGATATACCAAGTTTTGTGAAGAAAAAACAAAAACTCTGGCGGCTATCGTGTTAAGAGACATATATATATATATATATATATATATATATATATATATATATATACATATATACATATATATATATATATACATATAAATTTTAATGGGGGTAATTATCGTTGTCTACTAGGTAGGATCGATAAAGATTTGAAGAAAGTTTTCAAAAATTCCGTCATGATTGCAACCTCAATAGCTACTTTCCTTCGGAGGAAAGTTATAGAAATATAATAAAATAAACATATTAAAACAATAATAAGGAATCTGAGAACTGTATCAACGAATAAAATATTTAACTTTAAAAATAGAAAAAACAAATAAATGAATTAAAAAAATAAAGATAAAATAAGGAATTCATCAAAAAAGAAGGGAATATGTGATAAATCATTCAGGTTCGTTTTTTTTTCTATGAAATTAAGTGAATGGATGTAGGAACTGGTAGACTATTCGGCTGCAGTATAATACTTTGTCAATCGGGGATCCCCCCATTCCTGCTGTATCGGATAACCGTATTCCTTCAACACCTTAGTTAGCACTGAAAAAGGTCTGAAATTTGGGCATGTAAAACACTAGGTTTGTCCCGTTAAAGCCCTTATATCACATTCTCAGTATACTAATAGATGCTCGGTTTCCAGAAACTTCCTTATTCTGTCTTAGTCACATTTAGCCCCGACGAAGGCCTGACATTAAGGGATCGCTTTAGCTTAGACCTATAACGCACTAACGGTTGGAGGCCTAGGCGGTTCGTTTAAGCGGCCAGCCGCCTAATGCGGTTGCCATAGCGGTTCATCGCTTTAGTGGCCAATCACGATGACACCGTGTTAAGCAGTTGGGGCACTGGAAGGCGTAAGAGGTCCATTAACGAAATGGGCACGGTCAAGTTAGCTTGTGTTATCTATTTATACTACCGAAAACAACGAAAGAAAAATAAAAAAAGCTAAGCACTGGATTCATCCTTTACAAGAAACACACAACGAATTTGGCCAGCCGCAGCTCTTCATTCTACCGCCGCGGTTGAAATTTTGTGGCGGTTAAGTTTGTATAATGGGATTCCCAGTTTAAACTGAAAAAGCGGCTAGGCGCACCTGCGGGTAACCGCTTGTGCGTTATTGGCCTTACTGGTCCATGAACTCAAACCCAGAAATCAACTTTTGTATATATTAAAACATGTACTGTCTCCGGGAACTACTGTATTCTGGTTACAGTTAGCACTGATGGACGCCTGAAATTGTGGGGGTTATTGAAGGGGCCTGTTTTTTTGTTCTTTTAATTTTAAAGATCAGAGATCTTTAAATGCGAGTTTCATCACATAATTTTTTCTCTAGGAAGTCCCTTATTCTCTTGCCATCCTAGTTAGAAATGAAGGCATACATTTTGTACATATACAGTAGCGTACTTGTACAGAAAATGGTTTTGTGTAAGACTAGTTCTCTCCGGGAACCTCCCGTATTCTCAAATCATCACAGTTGGAACTGCATATGGGGAGATTTTTGCACTCAAAGCCTCTATCAAATCCTGAGTCCACTAGAAGGCTATTCTGTCTTTATCTCAGAAAGTACTGACGAAACGTACTAAGCGAAGCGTACTAGGTTTTACAAGATTAAGTTCTCTGTGCACTGAAAAACTTTCTGTTTCCAGTAACATCTGCAATAACTTTTCATTAAATGAAGCCCAAATGAATGCCTAAAAATATGATCGAAACTTGCCATCTCTAAATCAATTTCTCTATTATGGTTAGAATAGCATGGGCGAGTATAGTATCATGTCCTTAGTAGGAATGATAGCTAACCCGCTCCCTTAATTTATGCAGTCTATTGCTAAAGAAAATGAAAGGTGGCTTTTGATGCTATTTATATGCAAATATCTTTGAACAAAGTTTTAAAAAAATGAATTTGCACGATATGGTAGAGAAATATAACTCAAAATCCAGGAAGAGGAACGGGATAGAAAAGCCGATGGGGGACATTCATAGCGAAGGAAAATGTAAAAAGGAAGGTATAATTGAATAAGCAAAGTGTGAAACGGAGGTTATGGGTTTATCTGTTCCCGTCTCTCCCCTTTTTCTCCACATTCCATAATCTTATTTCATCCAAATCTCCTGGTTTCCTACCTCTGAGATATTCACTGAATATCGAGTGGTACCGATCGACCACGACAAACCTACAGACGTATGGGAGTGGGTTATGATTTTCAATTTGTTTTAAAATTGACATGTAGCATTATTCTTCCCAATGCTATAATTTATTATGCCTGTGTTATACTTTTCCTAAGCCCAAATATCGGACTAGTATTTCTAAAGTGACTCTACTAAAAAAAAAAAAAAAAAAAAAAAAAAAAAAATGTGTCACTCCTGCCTATGAAGTGTAGAATAGCATTAAGACAGGAAGAGTGACACAAGTGCCCTCTGGTATACAAGCTCTGAAGCTAGGTATATACAGTTTTGATGATTGATAAAGAGATATTTACTAGTTTCTTTCATAGTCATAACTGAAAACACCGATTTTTAGAAAAACAAGTGCGATATATTGTGATGTAAATGTGAAAATCATACAAATACATAAAGCTATATCATCATGGATGTAACCAAACCGCATAAAACTTAAATTTTATGATAAATTGCTGATAATAATAAATTAGAAAAAAATAAATAACATGAAATAATATTAGTCGTATTTCTAATGCTACCAGCTGTCAGAAATAATTCAAGAGTCTCAAATTAAATCTTGTAAAATCACGAGCGTTTTAAATGTAGTAAAAATAATGTTTAGAAATTGGCTACATTCTCTCAAATATTTGTTTTATTTATTTATTAAGAGTTTCGCAACTTTTGGCAATTTACTCTATAACAATTACAAAAATACCTTTTACCCATTATGTAGGTATATAAATACATTATACGAATGATGTAATATATTAATACATCATATTAATATTATACGTCAGTATATTTTATAAATATGTGGGCCAGTTATTCATAATAACATTTTACAAACCGTAATATAATGGATTAATACAAATAATGTAGGAGAGCGAGAAAAAAAAGAAGAATCAGTGTTGTTATTTTGCCTAAAAAAGGAATTAAATGCGTTTTTGTAGTATGTCGAAGAAGTTGGAGATATATGTAAATAGTTACCTTTTTTTACGCTACTTAAGAACTTTTTGAACTGTAGAGGTACCATACACTATCGACAAGTAGGTTTTGTAAAAGATAAACACATATTAAAATTTTACGTGTTTTCATTTATTTTTAACCAGGTGTTAAAAAAAAGTATTTCTTGCAAAAACGTTTTTTTTCCTTGTTGTTTTAAGATACTGAGCAGCTTGTTTCATTGAATGTGACAAAAATAAATTTGTTATAAAAAGCAGACTAAATCCTCCTTCAATTTTTAAAGCCCCAACTGGAAATATACTTTATTTTTGTCTAAATTCTTGTCATACCAATTTTTTTTGTCTTTACTTTTAGGGCCAACGGCCATAGCTACATTGAATGCACCGGTTCCCGTTGATCACCGAAGTTAAGCAACGTCGGGCGTGGTCAGTACCGGCCACGAATGGGAGACCGGCCACGTGCTGTTGGCATTATAAAAGGGTGGCAACCTATTATAGACAGCCCGGCGTTAATAGCCCAAGTGTTGATACGCCGTTAAACACACAGACAAAAAAAAAAAAAAAAAAAAAAAATCATCTTTACTTTTAGGTTATATTTTAAGCACTTCATGAAATTAAGTCAAGATTCTGTTGATTTGTATTAATTACTTGTTGGTGTTCATTGAGGAATAAAGTAGTTCAGCCCAAGTTCGTCAAAATAGGCAACAGATGGGGCCAATAAAACACTCTCTATCAAAACCAAAATCATAATAGGAGCATCAGAATTTAATTGTACGCGTTTCAATTGTCAAACTTTTGGAAATACGTTGCAGCGTGTATTTTTTTTTTTTTTTTTAACGGCGCATCAACTATTTGGCTAGTAGCGCCGTGCAGCGTGTTTTGTTGTTTCTTTTAATATTGTATTAAATATTAGTATAGTCATCTCATAAATGTAAAGGCAATAATATTAATAATTATTGGGCGGAGTCGGGATGGAGTTGAGGTAACCGACCATAGGTATTATTCAAGTTGCAGTCAGAATTCGAGGTGGATCGTAACATTTCTGTAATTCAATTTTATTTTTCTGTTTTCGTTTGTTCAGGCAGTTTTTACTTATTTTTTTTTATTAAGGGTTTTCGACTACCTAGGTCATTAGCACGCAATTTTACTTATTATTATTAATTTTCATGGTAAAGTCCATATTTGGCGAAGTTTGAAAATGTTGAGTAAATCCATGGGGTTCTCTTTTTTGTGGTACACTACCAATTCATTTGGACAGTAAAAACGAAAGGCTATCCATCGAGAGGCATAACTTATATTTTTTTGCTGACATAGAACAGAGTAAGAAGTCTAAAATAAAGCAGTAAGGATATCATGAAGCTGACGGAGGTTCGAACCTTCTAAAACGGTATGAATTCGACACGAGACCGATTCTACTTCTAGATTTGCTTACTCACAGTTTTCCCTCCTAACTTACGCAAGCAATCTCAGTCCTGCGAGTGACATTCATCGCTCCTCAGGAATATCCAGGAATCCATTGTCCTAGGTAACATTCGGCAAGTGAATAATTTAGAAGGCGGTAATGTTTTTATATCCTTTTGTTTATGCGATCTATGTTAATACTTTCAGGACTGACGGCTTCGAAAAATATTTCCATCGGGCCCAAGTCTTCCTTTTGTATAGTTATTTCGCCAAACATATATATATATATATATATATATATATATATATATATATATATATATATATATAATGTAGAGCCTTCTGCTGAAATTCAGGAACATAAATATGCATTCAAAATATTTTATTAGCTCAGAATTATGTGACACTTGTTTTTGTATTTTACTTGAGATTTTTTAATAGTCCAAATGTCTAAAGTAATATATACAGTTAGAAACTTCAATCAAAGAGTCTCCAACGGCCCACGGGTAGGACATGCCTGATTTATACGATGGGGCACCGCAATAAAAAATATCAGCTCTTGCATTTCTAAATAAACGCCCACATAAAAGCCATTATCAGATAAATATAGAAAATTAAAAAAAATAGTATATGACGAGAAATCCAGATAATAATTTTAAAAAACGGCGCTAATGGCCATACGCCGTTAAAAAAAATAAAAAATAATAATTTAAAAAAACCTTACAGAGAAATAAAAACCGAAAAGAAAAAAGTCCGACTCGTAGGAGCTGCATCATCTTAGCGCGGTTCCATTCATCTCCCTAGTGTCATTTTGTATACTTAGAATAGAAACAGTTATTTCTTTGTTTAGATCATTCTTAATGTAAACACATATTCCAAAGAAAAGCAAGATTGTCGGGAAGACAAAAGAAACTATTCTAAGCCGAAATTACTCTTTCCGCCGTCCCAAGTTTCGCTCAACGAAGACTCTACTACGAATATGTTTCTAATTGACTTAACTTGCTTTACTAACATATCCATTTTAGTGTTAAATGCAATTAAAAACACTAAACTACTCATTTTACTGTTAAATGCAATTAAACAAAATACAACAAGAAAATGAGAAAGAGGGAAAAAATCATTTCTCACAAACCTCAGCCAAGAAAATAAAAATACTTTCAACAAAAGTGCATCTACCTCACAGACAAAACAATCAAGCAATGGGAACAATAAACTAAAAGAAAAATCAAATCAGTATACGAATCCACCACATGATAAGCCACCGCCTATATTCGTTCGAAATATTACGGCAAAACATTTTGCCATAAATTGAAAATAATCGCTGCTAATAAATTTTCCTGCAAAACGAGATTCAACGATACAGCTATATATCCCACAGATAGCAATGCTTATAGGGAAATCATTCAATATCTCAATAAAATTGAAGCAGATTTTCATTGCTATCAACTGAAGGAAGATAAAACATTCAGAGTAGTTATACGGAATCTACACCCTTCAACACCTGCTGATGACATCATCGATGAACTAAAAGACAAAGGTTACAACGTGAAACAAGTTCACAATGTAAAACACCCTGCCACCAAAACTCCATTTCCACTGTTTTTCGTTGATCTAGCTAAAGAAGAAAAGAACAGAGAGATATTTAAAGAAAGGTTTCTCCTTTATACTCAAATAAAAGTTGAGGAGCCACGACAACGCCGAAATGAGATCCCACAGTGCTTCAAATGCTTAGAATATGGACATACTCACAACTATTGCTATCATGCACCAAAGTGTGTTAAGTGCGGAGAAGAACACATGTCCCAAAATTGTTCCCTGCCAAACGATGCAAAAGCCAAGTGTGCAAACTGCCAGGAAGAGCATCCCGCCACCTACCGCGGGTGTAAAATATATAAATCCATCCAAAGCTTTCGCAACCTCCGCCTCAGACAACCAACTGCTGCTCTACAAGAGAAATCTTCCCATCAACCCCAAGCAGCACAGAACATCGCACGGAAGGAATACAAGGCTATCAACCCAGGACTCACATACTCCTCAGCCACCAGACAAAAGGAAGCCTCCACATCTCATGTAAGTCCCAATGTAGCCCAAAAACCTCCAACTGCCCAAGAAACTCAAGCTATTCCTCAACCTCTTCCACAGAGACCTCTTCCTTCCAGACAAGGTCCAATAATCCTGAACCTCTCCAACACGCCCAACCCTTTGATCCCAACGCCCTCTTCCAATCCTTCTTCGATAGACTCGAATCCCTTATTACACCTTTAATTTCCCTACTAAGTCCGTGTCAAGCATCCGTGTGAGACACAGCGTTAAAAATAGCTCCACGTTTAACTTCTAAAAAAACAGTGCTTAGTGGCCATATTTTCTCACGAAAATTGGCACAGTGGCGTAAGTTCACGTAGTGAATACGTGTGTGAAATATTTCCCACCAGTGTGTCACCATTTGCCTGGAAATTGTAAGTGAACATTGAATTATTCAGTTAAATCCAGCCCTCGCTACTAGCAATCCTAGTGGTGGGGGACTTGCCTGTGGTGACTCGCAGCTATAGCTAGGGTCCAGAGTGCCCCTGCAGCTCAGGAGATAGTTTTCCCGCTAAGGACTTCTCTCTCTCCTAGCTCCTCAGCCAGCCAGCTTGGCTCTGTGTCAAAGTGCTCGACTCTAACCGAAGCGTTCAGAGATCGATTCCCGTTTCCTGCTTATATTTTTTTTTAAACTTTTTATTTTTCCTAATTTTTCTAAATATTTTTTATATGCCAAGAGATGTCAAACATGGAGTCTAGTGACCAACTAACATTTATCGAGTCTACTTCAGCACAGGAAAACCACGAAAACACCCAAGTCAGACGAAAAAGACTCAGGAAGAAAACATCGTCAACGTTATCGCCGAAAGCAAAACACTTAAGGGAATCAACAATTAGCAAAGAACATGCTAATCCTTTACCTGCATCTACAAACAGCCGTGCACAAATCCGTCCAGCAGAAAATAAACCCCCTAATATTTATTTAAGAAAAATAAAAGATTTCAAAGCCCTTGCCACGAAGCTGAAAAACGTTGCCGATAAAGATTTTAAATGCCGAGCTCGCTTTAACGATATTGTCATCAGCTCAAATAGTGATGCTTATCGAAAAATTACAAAATTTCTGAACTCGATTGAAGCTGATTTTCACTGTTATCAGCTGCCCGAAGAGAAATCCTATCGTGTGGTTATTCGAAACCTTCACTATTCAACTCCAATAGAAGACATAAAGAAAGAGCTTACAGAACTCGGATACAGCGTGAAGAGAGTCACAAATGTGTTACATCCCATCACTAAAGCACACCTTCCCCTTTTCTTCGTAGATCTCGAAAAGACGGAAAAAAGCCGCGAAATATTTAAAGAAGAATTTCTCCTGTACACGAAGATCAAAGTCGAAGAGCCTCGTCGCCGGAAAGGTCTGACCCAGTGTTACAAATGCCAGGAATACAACCACACACAGGGATACTGTAGCCACGCTCCTAAATGTGTGAAATGCGGCGAACAGCACAACTCAAAGGACTGCACTAAATCTGCAGAACTACCGGCTTCCTGTGCGAACTGTGGCGAAAATCACCCTGCCAACTACCGAGGATGTCAGGTCTACAGAACTCTCTGCGCACTGAAGTCACACAGAGAGCGCTCAAGATCCAGAGTGACCAACCCACACCAGACGTCAACCACCGAGACTACCCGGAGAGATGCTTCAGGTCATCGCCCTCCACAACAGCATCAACCATCGAAGTCAACGCTGTCTCCAGTCCATCGGCCAAATGTTTCGTACGCCTCTCTTCTCTCTTCAACCTCCAAACAACCACAAAACAAATCCTTTCCAACCCTTCAAAAGGAAAAACCATTATCCACACCTTCTATTCCCACTTTTATCCAACCCTCAACCTCCCAGATAAATGATTTCTCTAAAAACGTTGAACAAACTCCCAAGACACCTAATCCTCCAAAATCACAAGACCCATTCACCATGATGTCCGCATTCCTCAACAAACTAGAAACCTTGTTAACCCCACTTATTTCCCTTATGACTTCCCTTATAACCGACCTTCTCCCCAAACTACTTAAATGATCCCACCCACTGCTCCTCTTACCATACTTCTATGGAATGCAAACGGACTTACAACAAGACGACTTGAACTGGAACTTCTACTCACAGAAAAGGACATCGACATTGCACTGATAACGGAAACACACTTACTCAACAAACACCATTTTTCAGTCCCAGGATACGTATCTTACAGGGCCGATCACCCAACTGTAGCCCACAACGGAGCAGCTGTACTTGTGAAGAACACAGTGGCTCATTTTCTTCACTCCACAATCTCGACAGACAATTTTCAGGTAAGTTCAATATCCCTTTCCCTTTCCTCTCAGAATTTCATAGTATCGGCTGCATATTTTCCCCCTAATAGTACCATCCACCATCCTGAATTCCTCTCACTATTCAGATCCTTTGGTCCTCGCTTCCTTATAGGGGCTGATTTTAATGCAAAACATCCCAGATGGGGAAGCCGTCTCACAAACTCCCGTGGCAGAATCCTATACGACATCCTTCAATCCCAAAACTACGAATCCATTTCCACAAACTCTCCCACCTACTGGCCTACAGATCCCTCTCGAACTCGAGACTTGGTCGATTTCTTCATCGCTTCTTGCCTAGGAAGTATATCCTATTCAGTGCAGTCACTGCTTGATCTATCCTCCGATCACTCAGCCATTCTCCTTAAGCTAGATACCGTTCCTCAACCTCGTGCCCAGTATCCTAGTCTCATCCAAGGTCCTATCAACTGGGAATTATTTCAAGAAATCCTCGCCGCTTCCATAGACCTCACTATCCCTCTCAAAACCCCCTCAGATGTCGACACTGCTGTTCTTACGTTTACAAAGCTCATACAGGACAGTGTCTCAAAATCATGTAGACTAAGAACACACCTTCCTTTCAATCCCAAACCTCAGCTTCCAGCTCACATCCAGAACCTCCTTACCGCCAAGCGCCGAGCAAGATCTCTCTGGCAGAGAACCCGCTATCCCTCTCACCGTACCTCGTTCAACAGACTCTGTCGAAATTTATAACAGGCTCTTTCCGAACATCGATCAAAATCCTTCAATGATTATCTTCAAACCCTATCCACACAAGATAATTCCCTTTGGACCGCTACCCGTAAAATCCTAAAATTCCATACCGTTCCACATCCTCTCCAACGCAGTGACGGCAGCTGGGCAAGGAGCGATGAAGATAAGGCCGACGTTTTTGCCGCACACCTCGAATCCACTTTTTCTCCGCACCCAAATACTAATTCTATCCACGACCAGCTGGTGCACGATTAACTTGATCACCCTCTTCCCCTCTCCCCTCCTCCCAAAGCTTTTCATCCTGCAGATGTAAAATACATCATTAAGCATCTCCCCAGGAAATCCCCTGGGTATGACCTCATTACATCCCTCATCCTAAAAAACCTACCCCAGAAAGCGATAATCTTCCTTACCTACATCTTCAATTCAATCCTAAGAACTACTCACTTCCCCAAACCATGGAAACACTCCATAATAATTCTTATCCCAAAACCCCAAAAACCTCCAAATACACCATCCTCTTATCGCCCTATAAGCTTACTCCCAATCATGTCCAAAGTTTTTGAAAAACTTTTTCTGAAGAGAATCCTTCCCATCGTTACATCCTCGAATTCCATTCCTGACCACCAGTTCGGTTTCCGCTCCCGGCACTCCACTATTCAACAATGCTTTAGCGTTGTTGACACAATATCCTACGCGCTTGAATGTAAAAACTACTGTACGAGAGCCTTCCTCGACGTCGCCCAAGCGTTCGATCGGGTTTGGCACCCGGGGTTGTTATACAAAGTAAAGCGTATTTTACCTCACACATATTACCTCATCCTTCAATCCTACCTCTCGAATCGTTCCTTTCAAGCAAGGTCTGGTACTACCTTGTCCTCCTCTCGACCCATATCCTCAGGCGTCCCACAAGGCAGCATCCTAGGTCCTGTCCTTTACCTCCTGTACACGGCAGATATCCCCACCCATCCAACTACACACATTACGACCTACGCCGATGATACAGCCATCTTTTCCTCTTCCTCTGATCCCACTACAGCTTCCCAACAATTGCAGGAGCACCTTGAGTCTGTCGAGAAATGGTGCAACTTGTGGAAAATTAAAGTGAACCCAGAAAAGTGCTTCCATGTTACATTTACACTTAATAGGAGCGCCTGCCCTCCTGTATTCGTTTGCAGCAGTCAACTTCCAACATCAAATGAGGTACGTTACCTGGGACTCCTACTAGACAGCAGACTCACATGGAACCCACACACACGACTGAAAAGACAAGAGCTAAACAGGAGATATGGACTCCTACGACGACTACTTGGACCTGCTTCAAAGCTTACGACACAAAACAAACTCACAATTTACAAAACTATAATTGGACCTATCTGGACTTACGGACTTGAATTATGGGGAACAGCGAAAAACTCAAACATACAACGAATACAAGCATTCCAATCCAAAGTCCTTCGTAGAATAGTTAATGCTCCCTTTTATGTCTCCAACAAAACCCTACACAACGACCTTAATATTCCTTTCGTAAACGATCTCGCCAAATCCCGATTCCTAACCTTTCATTCCAAGTTGTCATCCCACCCAAATCCTAGAGGTCAATCCCTTTCCACCCAGACCCATCCTAAAAACCTCCCCAGGAGGCTTAAGAGACTTTGGCCCCGTGACCAGCTAAACTAACAGCGGTTAAAGACACCAAAAATAAATATTAAGATATAATAGGAAGTGTCGATAATGTTTGGCTCCTTCCATATTCTGTTCTACACTGATATGTATTCATTTACCAGCACAATTAATTATTGTATTTTATTGAACAGATTTTAAATAAACATGTATTCAGAGAAAAAAAAAAAAAAAAAAAAAAAAAAAAAAAAAAAAAAATTCCCTACTGACTACCTTTATGCAACAATGCCTTCCTTTGAAGAAAATGATTTCTTCAACCTGTCAAACCCTCTCCATCCTCCTCTGGAATTCAAATGGCTTACTATCCCGAAAACATGAACTAGAACTTCTACTAACTGACAAACATATTGACATAGTACTATTAACAGAAACACACCTATGTTCACAACACACATATACCACACCAGGATACAGGACATATAGGACAGACCACCCAGACATGTTAGGGCACGGTGGAACAGCTATTCTAATAAAATCCTCGTTATCCCACCACCTCCACTTTACCCTCTCAAGTGAATCATACCAACTTACATCCGTATCAGTCAAAATGCACCCTCATCCTATTATCTTTGCTTCCGTCTACTGCCCTCCTAATAAAACAATTTATCATCCAGATTTCCTCACCATTTTCCGTTCCTTAGGCCCTCACTTCGTCGCAGGGGGAGACTACAATGCGAAGCATATTCAA
This sequence comes from Gonocerus acuteangulatus, assembly GCA_946811695.1. Taxonomy (NCBI): domain Eukaryota; kingdom Metazoa; phylum Arthropoda; class Insecta; order Hemiptera; family Coreidae; genus Gonocerus; species Gonocerus acuteangulatus. Next base: position 80,218,227 of record OX328124.1, on the reverse strand, counting down.
TGGGGAAGCAGAACTACCAACTCCAGAGGTCGCGTGCTAAACGATGTCATACACTCCGAAAACTACCTTTTTCTTTCCCAACCTCCCCAATCCTACCTACTGGCCTTCCGACCTAAACAGAATCCCCGATATTGTTGACTTCTTCGTCTCTTCTGGCCTAGGAGGCATTTACTCTTCGGTGAAGACTCTTGATGACCTTTCCTCTGATCACTCTCCTCTCCTTCTTACCCTTAGTTCCTCTCCGATCCCCCTTCCTCCTAAACCTACTCTTACCCCTGGACCTGTGGACTGGCCATTGTTTCAATCAACAGTTGACTGTTTCATTGATCTGAAAGCAGCACTGAAAACACAACAAGACGTGGATAGAGCTGCAGAAATAGTTACACAGGCCATACAATTCAGCATGAAAGTCGCAAGCAAGCAACATAAACCAATGCCCTCTCCTCAACATTCAAAACTCCCTCCTCAAATCCTTGAACTCTTGTCAGCGAAACGTAGAGCACGAGCCCAATGACAGAGATCCCGATACCCTTCCGACAAAACCTTATTCAACAACCTGACGAGACGGCTGAAAGACGAACTTAAAAAATTTCGAACTGACAATTACGACACTTACCTTTCCTCCCTCTCCACCAGTGACAACTCCCTATGGCAAGCAACAAAGCACATCTTAAAATTCCAACCGACCTCATCTCCTTTACGCCAAGAGAATGGTTCCTGGTCACGAAGTGACGAAGAAAAAGCAACATTATTTGCCGACCATCTCCAATCCGTATTCACTCCAAATCCTGAAACTGATCCCGCATTCACTACTGAAATCCTGAACTCTCTTGATGAACCTCTTCCTCTTTCGGAACCACCTAAATCCATCAGTCCTGCAGATGTCAAGTATACAATTCACCATCTCCCTCTTAAAAAATCTCCTGGTCCTGATCTAATAACTGCTAATATCCTTCGACACCTGCCACACAAAACCCTGATGTTCCTTACCCTAATATTTAATAGCATCCTTCGTACTACTCGATTTCCCTCATCCTGGAAACATTCCGAAGTAATCCTTATTCCAAAACCGTTTAAATCTCCAATACTTGCCAGCTCCTATCGCCCTATTAGCCTACTCCCAATAATTTCAAAAGTATTTGAAAAACTCCTGTACAGAAGACTCCTACCCATAGTAAACTCAAACGATAAAATCCCTGATCACCAGTTTGGCTTCCGCACCCAGCATTCCACTATCCAACAAGTCTTCCGTGTAGTTGGCACCATTTCATCCACACTTTGTTTTTGTTCCGGTGTCTTTCTTGACGTGGCACAGGCCTTTGATCGAGTGTGGCATCCCGGACTCCTTTACAAACTCAAAACATTCCTTCCTTTCCATTTCTATCTTATCCTACAATCATACCTTGAAAATCGTACATTCCATATCAAATACGGCTCTTCAATTTCCTCTCCTCGAACCATTAAAGCAGGTGTTCCCCAAGGCAGCATTCTAGCTCCTCTCCTTTATTCTATATTTACGTCAGATATCCCAACAACCCCAAATATCGTATTTGCCGATGACACTGCATTCCTTATATCCTCTCCCGACCCTAAATTGGCATCCGAAAAGCTTCAAAACTACCTTAATGACGTCGAGAAATGGGTCAACAAATGGAGGATTCAAATGAACCCAGAGAAATGTACGCAAGTAACTTTCGCCCTGCGACGAGCTGAGTGCCCTCCTGTAAAAATCCACAATATCCCAATACCCCAATCTAACGAGGTTCGATATTTAGGATTCCACCTCGACAAGCGACTTACCTGGAAAACACACATAAAACACAAGAGACAAGAACTGAACAAACGCTTCGGACTTCTCCGTCGACTAATTGGACAAAAATCAAAACTAGACACAAAAAACAAACTGACAATATACAAGACCATAATAAGACCGATATGGACATACGGCATAGAACTTTTGGGATCAGCTAAGCCATCAAATATAAAAATTATCCAACGTTTCCAATCCAAAGTCCTTCGTAAAATCCTCAACGCTCCTTTCTACGTTTCAAACCTAACCATCCATCCAGACACAGAAATACCCTTTGTCTATGATTTAGCCAAATCCCGATTCCTGACCTTTTTCTCAAAACTCCCAGCCCACCCCAATCCTCTTGGCAGATCCCTCTCTTCCAATGTCATCCCAGATAATCCTCCTCGACGCCTTCGCCGCCATTGGCCACGAGACAATTTACTACTGGTTAATTAGACTGTCTTATAAAATAATGTAAATAGTGTAAATAATGTATATAGTTTAAAAAAGAGACCAATTTTTAATTAAAATAAGAAATACCATAACTTTCATTGGGAGTGGCAGTAATGTCTGCCTTCTCCTCTCATCTCATTCACTGTGTTTTATGAATATTTTGACCATATTTACTTATTGTACATAACTGTACAGATTGTAAATTACCAATAAAGATCAATTTTTTTTACAAAAAAAAAAAAAAAAAATATTTTAATGTGCTACGCCACATATAACCACAAAATATAATTATATTTCTACTATAGCATTTGGCTGCATGACTTCCTACAGGTAAAATATCTGTCAGCTCACCTAGCATGCATCTTGATTTATGAAGTGCAATAAAAGCCTACCTGAAGCCTGCCTAGTAGCTCGCCCCAGGCAGGTGTCTGACCCTACACAGAATGTATACATTCTCTTTCTGCGTCATCTTAAGACGTCTCCGTTCTCATCCATGGATAGCTTAAAATAGAACTAAACATTTTTTTTTTTATTTCATGAAAATTGTTAACACCGACAGGTTAGAAGCGGAAATTCCTCAATCTAAAGCAAGACTCTCGAAGTTAATTCAAAATACAAACAAGCTTCTCAATTACTTGTCATGTTTTCTTGAAAAAAAAATTCAATCGAAATAACAGAAAGCAATTAAAAACTAAGGCAAACCGAGAAAAAAAAACAATTAAAAACGAAGGTAAACAGAGACAAAAAAAGAAAAAGAAAAAAAAGAGGAGTAGATACAATTATTAGTTTGTTTTGATCAAACAAAATATTGCTTCCAATTATACGTATTCTGTTTACTGACAAATACATTTGACTACTATAAGATATTACAAAAATAACAAGCAGTGAAAAAAAAAAAAAACCTGCGGGAAACACACAAATAGATCCGTTTAAATAAACGAAACTAACTAAGTTTTAAGCACTTATTTCTCCTAATATGATCATTCCATCAAAAATTTCTTCAAAACATTTTTTGTAGAGAATTTAGTAAGCTTTCGAACTGTTACATTTTACTTTCCACGATTTCCTAACCGTTTTCGAGATATTAATGAAAGTATACGAAGTTCCCAAAACTTTTCATGTCTGTTAATAAAATATTTTATTCTAACCCTTCCTTATCTCCAAACGTAACCAAAATTTTAACATATTAGTTTTGATGAAATTCGAACATGTAGAAAATATTTCAACTGAATCCCATGACTTTAAGTACCAAAACCAAAAACGTTATTCAGCAACTTTTTTTTCCAATTTTCTCGAAAACTGTTGAAGCTATCGCCTTAAAAATGGTTTCATTCGTTTTCCTATACCAAGAACCCTATAAAACGAGTACTTGCAAGCATATGAAGTAAGCGGAACGATTTTTTTCGCGCAACATTCGCTCCAAAACCATATTCCGGTAGGCGGATTCTGCTGGTTAACAAACTCGACCTTTCAAATTAGACGAAAGATTTTTGTACAAAATTTCATCAAAATCGGACCATTATTAAGGCCGGAAAAGCGCGAACAGACAAATATATATGTATAAATATAAATTTGAATCACCGTTATTTTCGGTCTCTAGATGTTCTGAAACGCAAAATTTTCTAGTCGGCACTTCCGGATTGTTCCATGAGATCAACCTTATAAGCGGGGTTCCTCCCCATGAAGGGAGGGAGGAACCGCGCTAAAAAGGAGGTATTAAATTACGTGTTTCTAGGATAAAAATTAGGGATATATAATTCTAGGATAAAATAAACAATTAAAACGAAAGCAGACTATTTAAATTTTAAATTGATAGTACTCAGTTTAAGTACTATCAATTAAATTATAAATATTAATAATGTTTTCTCTTATATTTAAATTGTGTGATACAATTAAGTGTGTTCCAAATAGTGTTGGGTGGAGTGTATGTGCGGACTATCTTTTGCAAGTATTTTTGTAGGGCGTGTGGATTGTTAGTTTGTGGTGTTTTTTGCATTCTGAGAGTGCATATTTAATTGTCAAAACGTTTCGTTACAAAGTCAGAAAGTTGGTTTGCATTTTATTTATTTTTTCTATCAGGTAGTCAAGTGTTGGTAATAACAGTCCAATTCGAAAACATGACAGTACAACTTCGTTTCATCTTATCAATGTGTATTTTTCGTTATTCCAGGCTTTTATAGTATTTTTTATTGGTACTAATTTATGATGTAGGGACCTCAACTAAGATTAGTTTTTCCTCTACCTATCACTCTGCTGAAGGCTTCAATCTCAAACCAAAATCTACGCAAATATAATCCATTTTAGCGCGGCTCCTCCATCCCTCCTTAGGGGGGAAACTCGATTATGAGGTTGACCTCATGACGCAATCCGGACTAGAAAATTTAATAGTAAAATGAGTATTTTAAAAAAATAAGGTAAGGAAATGAGAAACGTATTGCTAATAGTGTTTCCCCATGGCGAACGTTGAGAAGGTTCATTTCCGCTTAGGATAGTGTCAGTTTTCTGTTTTGGAGCCTTCAATCTTCCTTCTCTTTGAGGTGAAATTTTATATTTTTCACGTAAGATCAAAACCTACTAATAACCGCTTCTATTCCTATATTAATGGTAGGAGGGATATAAACGGAACCGGACTAAGATGATGCAGTTCCTGCGAGTTGGACTTTTTTTTTCTTATTTTTTTATCAAATAGAGTTAAATTGTATCTTCCATGAACTTACATTTAGGATAGAATTGTTAGATTGCCTCAGACTCTTCATGAGGTTCTGTGAAGCATAACATAAGGTTGTCCCACAGAATTTGGAAGAGCTAAAATATCCATTCATTAAAAGAAACGATGTGTATTTCAGTAAATTCACGTTGCATTCCACACTGTCGTTCTTATTCTGATTTTCCTTAAAGGAGGCGGATAAAAATATCTTAAACCTTAAAGCCGTGGAAATTCTTTTCCTCGAACAAATAGGTTGAAGACCGTTCCTTAATTTCAATACATTTCCAACATTCCTGTTTTGAATATTCATATATTCTTGAAACTTCAAAAAGCTATATATGTGAATTATCACGACGCAGATTAATTCATATACATTTTAGCACTTTCCTCCGAAGGAAAGTAGCTTTTGAGGTTGCACTTATCTTTATCCATCCAACTGAAAATGATCCCCGTTAAAATTTCTCTCTCTCTCTCTCTCTCTCTCTCTCTCTCTCTCTATATATATATATATATATATATACGTGTGTATGTGTGTTAACACGATAGCCGCCAGAGTTTTTTTTTTCGTCGCGAAACTTGATATATAGCGTTTACTTAGCAAACGATTAAGAGAGTTCATTAACCACCAAAATAGGTCTACCGTGGGGGGGGGGGGACCTGGATCCAAAACACTAATTTCACCATCCCTGTCGTAGTTTTTATTATAGATCATCGAAACTCGGTATTCGTTGTGGTCATCTAAAGAGAAAAATCCGCAGTAAAATTAAACTAAGTCGGTTCATTAAGAGGAGAGGGCGGGGGTTTACGCCGGACCCAAATTACCAATTTGCCACTACCAGCTGTAATTTATGTTATATTTCAACGAAAGTCAGTATTCGTAATGGTAATATACAGGCAAAAATGGGTTATAAAAATAAACTAAATCGGTTCATCAGAAGGGGGATACTCAAATTACTAATGTACTCATACCGGTCATAAGGTCTGCTGTATTGTAACGAAACGCGGTATACGTCGTGGGTATCCCATGAGAAAGAAATTTTGTAAAAATGAAGTAAATCGGTCTCAAGTGACAAAATCTGAAAAAAATATTTCATTTTAAATTTATTTTTTTATAATGGACTAGCTGAAAGCCCGTGCTTCGTCACGGCAGATAAGTAGTTATTTTATTGCCTTAAATAATGTACCTATATTCAAAATTAATGCTACTCTTTAATTTTGTGCAGTTTATTACTGCACGGTTCCCGTCATACTATATGTTATTACATCAATTGATAAGTAACCAAAGTATAATAATTCTTAACACCGGGGTGCTTCCGGACCAGTATCAAGAAACAGATAACCTAGAGATACCCAGTTAATTATAAGTTACCGGTAATAGGAGTTTAAACAGTAGCGGCAGAAATTCGTTGTCAATAATAAATGGACAATTTAAACATTTTGTTTCTAAGATGTCATTTGGAAACATCCATTATTTTTGCGAGCATTATCAAGAAGTGTTCTGACTGGTAATGCTGATGGGTGAGGAGGCTGTGCAAGGGTTCTGAATATTATTACCTCGGATGGACCAACACCAGGTAAAGCGTAAATTCTATGAGGGACAAAATCATAGTCTATTTCTAGTAATGTTTTAAGGTTCTATTAATTAGTAAGGTTTGTCATCATAGTTAAAATTAAAAGCAATTCAAAATAATACTATGAAATAGATACAATACAATAACAGCTGTTCTGTTATAGTCCTAGCAACGCATGCTGCCTAGGCTTGCCTGCTCTAACCAACTAAAAATTCAAACCCCTCTAAGAATACTTAAAAATTAAAATATCAAAAATATAGCGAATGTTTATATGCCAAAGGGAGTGTCCATGCAAAATTTCAAAATTTTCTATCGAGTGGTTTGAGTTGGGCGATGATAGATCAGGGAGTGGTATTTGACAAATATATAGTAGTAGATTAATATTTTTCTGGATGATAGATTTTTGTTTTTTGGAATCTATTTATTTTACACGACTGGTGGCCATTTTAAAGGAAGGTTCGTTTGAATACAATTAGGCTGAATTTTTAGTTTAATGATTTTTTAGCTCCTGAAGAAGCACCTGAGGTGTGAAACATGTAGAATAAATTGAATTGACTTTGATAATTCTCTTTTATAGACCTTCCGCCTGAAAAATATTTGATTAAAAAAGATTGGGGTCACTATAAAATATAAATACGTCTTGTCCAAATTGTTCTAATTGGTCAGCTGTTTTAGGAATGCTATCCGGAGAGGTCAAGTGTATTTTTAAGACTATCTGCCAGTGGGTCGGTGACATAAGAAATAAAATAAACGAAAAAGTGATAAATTTAGTTCAATTATAATGATTAGATATACTAGCAAATAAACGAAATATGATAATTAAATATTATTTTCCTCTTACGTTATAAAACGCTGTACGTTTTCTTTTTCACGGTAGCTTTTTTGTCGTTAGAGGAAAATAAACGTCTCATAAGGACACTAATATCAAAAAGTAAAAATTAATTTTAACACAACATTAGTGAAAGGATGGGTACGTAGGTGTGGTACGTCCTCAAGACAGAATAATTTGAAAATCCTCAGTACGTGAAAATCTAGATTTATCTAAGCGTCTGAGATTTGAATAAATGAATGCATTTATGTATTTTGTTAACAACAAATTTAAATAGGCAACAATAAATATACAAAAAAAAATAACAATTCCAGTTACAGGGAGAGTGGTTATAATAAGTGCAAAAAATAATTATAAATAAACGGTTCCTACATCCAGCAAACGAAGAATAAACAGAAGATAATATTAAATACACATTTTTAACAAATTAGAAACAAAATAAGAATAAAAATATTATACTTAGTAAATTCAATTATTATATTAAAAACCGAAATTAACAGTTATATTTATATATTTTTATTTTCTTTACTTTTCCTCTGCCTTTCCCTCCATAACCATAAAAATCACCTCATTTTTCACGGTACATATCACGCTTACCCGAAAATTGGAAATACTTTTATATTAAACTAGTCCAGTCAAATTAGCTACAAAAGGGGCTTCAGTATTGCTGAAAATAAATCAATGGAAGTCTGGAAACGCTCATTTTTTTTATTTAAATAGATGAATAATATGATGTTTGCCCCAATTTCCAAGTTGAGCTAGAGTCATAATGTGGAGATAACCTAAAATTCCACTGAAACAAAGCATTTAATCGAAAGGTTTATTATTTCTTAACAGTTAGATCATTAAATTCTGCGTCGATTATCGTGAGTATAAATCTTTAAATCATTTCATGAAGCTGCAGCCTGTCTTAAGGAAAACATAAGGACTGTTTCCACTTTTGACCTTATTCCTTTTCGTAGGTCTGTGAAGTCAGGATGAAGAATATTTCTATAGTTTTTGTCTAAAGCATTATATAAGTTGTCCTTTGGCGACAGACAATTCCCTGATATCAACAATGTTCAGGAGTTTATTGTCTGGCCGCGGAAAACCCCCAATCTCTTGCTGGTTTTCACTTCATTAATTATCAGTAATGACTTTAACCCTTATTACTCGGAAGGCCGAACTGTATTTAGAAAAATACATTATTCTTTTAGATAATAGCTGTTTTTATTCCTTTCGTGGGATAAAATAATTTGTTTGTCTCGACAAGAACATGCCCTATTTAATTTGATAAGGATCGTTATTGAAATAATATGACATATTTTCGCTAAAAATAATTTCCCGAATGCAACAATCGTGATATGTTCTTTTTATCATTTATTTCCTTACTATCTTACTAATAAATGACAATCTAACTCTGATTAGTTGGGAAATAAAATTACCCAGTGGTAGTAAGGTACCTGATGAAAAACAGGCCCACATTAATAAAGAAATGTATTTAAAGAGGCCTATCAATACAAAATTACACAATCACATATGTATATATGGTAACATGAAGGACACAGGGTCCCCGTGATAGCCGCATATCAACCTAAAGGGTGGCGAGTTCGAGTCTTATTTCTAGCAGGTTGAGTTTTTTTTATCTATCGAGGTGAGACGAATGTGTATATGAGAGGGAGACAACTTCAAATTATTTATTTTTATTTATTTCATGATGAGCTACGAAACTTTAGCTATAAGCTCATGATCAGGAAAATCTCTGTCCAGTCAAGAAGAAGAAATAAACAAAAATAAAATAAAATAAAATAATAACAAAACATAGAACAAAAACGAAGACAGGAACAACCAGAATAAGTTAATCCGAGTGACTTTTTACTGATAGGTGCGAATATTCGTGCATACATATGGGTTTTAGTAATGTATGCCTATATATCAAACTTCAAATTAAACGCATGAATAAAAGTAATAGACCAACCACTTCGTAGATACTTTTGTTAAGCAAAGAATCTTGTGAAATGAGTAGGCTTAAATTACAATAGAAAAAATCCGAGGTGCTAATGGATATTGCAGTCGATGCAAGATAATGAAAAAAAAGGCAATATTCCCACAAAAAGAATGGAAGTAAATTTCAAAAATGAAAAGAAAATAAGATAAATGTATATTTTATACTTTCAGATATAGGAGTCTCAGACTTCCTTTTTATAGTAACTTCGTAAAAAGGGCTAAAACCAACTACAATGAAACGATGACCAAAACAGCGAATAGAATTCTGAGAATAGACTGTCAAATATTTGTCCCAGTACTCGAAAGGGGTCTGCGTTGGTATGGAGGGTAGGCCACAACAAAGAACAATAGTTAGTAGGTATTAGAGGGGATTATGTGACTCAGCCCTCTGGGGGAGAAAAAGTATTCCCAAGAAATAGATTTTGGTCCAATATCTTCTGAAGAGAGGTCCCCGCGAACCTGGCAAAGGCTAAAAGTAGTCACTAAATCCTCAGGAGCCAGCAAGATGAAACGGAACTCGGAGCGAAATAATTCCCAAATTGGGAAGGAAATAACCTAACTGGTCGTTTGCCAGTTATCTCGTCCAGACATTTGTAGATCAGGCCTCTGATGTGCCAGATAACTCTCAGAGCTCGGAAAGTAATAAGGACGTTATATACCTACTTATTCATTTTATGAATTTATTAATGGAACAAACGTACATTTTCCCGCGCGAGATTCGCACACTGCTCTGAAACATTCGTTCAGTTTCCCCGCGGGAAAGTCAGGAGCAAGTGTCCAGACAGAGAACCGAAAATAAAAGGATTCGCCATCTCAGCATATCAAGTTCCGTCCAAAGCCTTTTTATGAACTATAGTAACCTGGTCGTCAAACTTTACTGAAGCCTCCTTAACACCGCGGTACACAGGAATTCGTGCAAGCACTGAGCTGATTCCTAGTTTAAGGCAAATAGGTGTAACCGCATATTACCTCGCTCAAAGCAAGCGTTACCAGCTCGGTCTGCTACCCCGTACCGAGATCTGAATAGAGAACCTGGAAAGTGACGTTACGCCCTAGCAGTGCATTTTTTTTTTTTTTTTTTTTTTTTTTTTTTTTTTTTTTTTTTTTTTTTACGGCGCATCAACAAATCTTGGCTACTAGCGCCGTCAATTAATGTGAATACTTCATTTAATGAAGGAGGTTACAGGATTTTATTTCTATTATCCTGTAAACACGACTTTTATTTATTTGTTGTTGGGAAATTCTGACCTAGGAACAGATTATTAATATCCAATATATAGTATGTATATACATGTATGTGTATTTATATATGTTTGTATATATATATGTATATATATATATATATATATATATATATATATATATAAAATGTAGATGGATTATTATATAAATGATTTTTTTTTTTTTTTTTTTTTTTTTTTTTTTACGGCGCATCTACATCTAGGTCATTAGCGCCGACATCCAGGGTGTAGCGAGGAATTTTACCAGCGAGCCGTGGGATGATAAAATTCCTGCCGGAGGTTGGGAATCGAACCCACCATCTCCCGCTTATGAATCCAAGGCGCTAGCCATTAGACCACGGGAGACCCCATAAATGATTTAATTTATTATTTCTAAGGAGTTATTGCAGGAAAGCAATCTTTTTCACTAATCGTAGTCTACGGAGTACCGACGAAATGCACTTCATCATAGAATGAATTATCTGCCAGTATATGGTCCTGAAGTTTCTAACAGAATAATCGCGAAAACAACAGTAATTTAAGTTTCTCTGCAATGCAGATAAATACATAATTAGATCCACGTTGCTCGGAACAATGCTATTCAGCTTCTTTCTACAATAAAGTTATTTAATTTACTCCGTTCGGAATTTTATTCAACTCCTTTCAGATATTTTATTTTTAGAATTGATTCTTTGCTATTGTTTAATTTTTACATTCTGATGTGGAAAATCTTTGTCGTGAGATTCATAAAGGAAGAAGACAAATTAACATTTGAATGTTGTATTCCTATTTTCTTTGATGTCCGATAAATTTTGATTAATTAAATAAAAAATTAGCACCTATAATAACAATTAATAATTAATATCTGGCTATAATCCTGTGATTGTATGCTTATTAGCGGTATGTGCTTGATATTTTTATATTAATATTCATTAACCTATTTCATAATCTCAACTAAGAAAAAAGGCCGAAAGAGAAACTGAAGTTATTTTCGCTCTATAAAGACTGTTTTGGTGGACGGGTTTTGTTGGTTAACGAACTTGACCTTTCCTTTTAGACGAAGTATATTTGTGCCACATTTCAACAATTAGTGGTAATTTTTTAGAAGTTAGAAAGTGAGAGAAATATATATACTTAAATATAAATATATATATATATATATATATATATATATACATATATATATATATATATATATATATATATATATATATATATATATATATATATATATATGGGGGCGAGGTTAGCTCAGTGGTAGAGCACTGGACTAATAAGCTGGAGGCCTGAGTTCAAATCCCGAGCAAGCACTAAAGATTTTTTCTTCTAGTGTCTTCGTTCATGGGTTGAATTCGGCCTCCCTGACCGTCCCTAGGCCGACCCAGCCTTTAATTAATTTAATAATGGGTACCTTGGGTGCTAATGACTCTAGCAGTCGAAGCGGCCAAGGGGAAAATCAGGCGGCCGGAGCATAGTACTGACCATACTATCTCCCTAGTGTGCCGTATGGTCATGAATCAGATACCTCTATAGTATCTGCCCCTCAGGGCCCTCGTGGCCTGTTACGGGACTGATTTTTTTTTTTTTTTTTTTTTTTTTTTTTTTTTTTTGTATATATATATATATACATATATATATATATATGTATATATATATATATATATATATATATATATATATATATACACTCGACTGCAGTGTCAATCAAGCACTGGACCGGGTCTCCTTAAAAATATTCGCTACATATTTATCACGGCCCTGGCATTGAAAATGAATAATTTCCAACCGAGATACTTTATGCCGAACGTGATCCGTACATGCTTAGCCTCCTGCAGATAGTGGAAGGAAATGAAAGCCGTATACAGTGAAAAACACAGCAACAAAAAAATATTTCTCTGATCTAAGCGATCTTATTTAATTTATTTTTGAGGTTTTTATGACACATTTTTCGGATTAAATCAAAAATTGGGGGGGGGGGGGGAGGGCTGCAGCCAGATCCGTAGAAAGCGATAAACCTCGTTTAATTATCTGTTAAACGGTAAAATGCCAGTGTGAGATTTGAACGCAAATATCTTATGTAAATGGCTACAATCCATTAAAAACTGCTTAATTATAAACACAATAACCGAATGTTCTATAATATAATTATTGAGACCCGATGAACGTGAATGGTAAGGCGAGAACATATTGTGCCTAGAGTTAGATTTGCACTAGGGGCAGAGGTTTTTAAGGAACAATAAAGAATGAAAGACATCATTACATGGGGGAGGGAGGAACCGCGCTAAAAAGCGAGTAATAGAAATAGAAGTACTCTGAACTTAATTTTTGACGTCTGTAATAATGAGGAATATCGCAATCGAAATTTCTCACATATTTTTCACTGAATTCACAATTCAGTGAAAAATATTAAAACTTGTTTTCAAGAGTTTATAGAATTTCAGACATATCTAGCATTGTAGCTGGCTAAAATGTATTTCTGTTCAATCTTTCCTTATTTTTCATTATTTATGTTTTTTAACGTCTCTTTATAATTAATTGAGATTGTGATGAGTTATCTGGCTCTATCTACCCAGGATAGAAGTATTGCTGCATTCTCCTTACAAAAAAGCCTCTTCCGCTCGTGGGAATCGAATTATTAAAAACATTAACGAAGTAATCTGTAACAGGATTATTTACCTGATTTCACCTTTGAGTTGAGAACTTTATAAAGTTGTTTGATGATGTAGATTTTTGCTGCAAAACGTGTGATGATTTCCTTCCAGTGCACCACATAACTTAAAGCAGACTCTGTTACGAGTAATAAAGATCTGCTGGGGGACTAGGGACGGTTCATATCTTAATAAGAAGAATAGACCTTATCAGCTCGACACTCTCTAAAAACATGTACTAATCATTTTAAAAAGATTACAGGCGGTAAGGTTTTCAATCAGTTTCATGTAAGCTGTAAACAAGAATGTGGCTTGTTGATCTGTGACTCCGGGGCACGCGGGATGTGCAATCAGAATAGTTTACGTGTTTCTTCACTCTCATTGAGGACAGGCTGATTCTCAATGATTCATTAGATACGTTCTTCACTCTCATTGAGGACAGTCTGATTCTCAATGACTCACTAGATATGTTCTTCACTCTCATTGAGGACTGCCTGATTCTCAATGACTCACTAGAGATGTTCTTCACTCTCATTGAGGACAGTCTGATTCTCAATGATTCATTAGATACGTTCTTCACTCTCACTGAGGACTGTCTGATTCTCAATGACTCACTAGATATGTTCTTCACTCTCATTGAGGACAGTCTGATTCTCAATGATTGATTAGATATGTTCTTCACTCTCATTGAGGACAGTCTGATTCTCCACGACTCACTAGATTCGTTCTTCACGGTCATTGAGGACAGTCTGATTCTCAATGACACACTAGACGTGTTCTTCACTCTCATTGAGGACAGTCTGGTTCTCAATGACTCACTAGATATGTTCTTCACTCTCATTGAGGACTGCCTGATTCTCAATGACTCACTAGAGATGTTCTTCACTCTCATTGAGGACAGTCTGATTCTCAATGATTCATTAGATACGTTCTTCACTCTCACTGAGGACTGTCTGATTCTCAATGACTCACTAGATATGTTCTTCACTCTCATTGAGGACAGTCTGATTCTCAATGATTGATTAGATATGTTCTTCACTCTCATTGAGGACAGTCTGATTCTCCACGACTCACTAGATTCGTTCTTCACGGTCATTGAGGACAGTCTGATTCTCAATGACACACTAGACGTGTTCTTCACTCTCATTGAGGACAGTCTGGTTCTCAATGACTCACTAGATATGTTCTTCACTCTCATTGGGGACTGTCTGATTCTCAATGATTCATTAGATACGTTCTTTACTCTCATTGAGGACAGTCTGATTCTTAATGATTTATTAGATACGTTCTTCACCTCGTTGAAGGCTGTCTGATCCTCAATGACTCACTAGATAATATCGAGTGAATCATTAGAGCGAAGAACATATTATATTTTTTACTCTCATTGAGGACAGTCTCATTCTCAATGATTCATTACATATGTTTTTTACCTCTTTAGTGGTAATCGATCTAGAGGGTAGGGTAATGCAGAAGAATAAAATAATATGTCAAATTAAATAATAATTTCGCCATGAGGTTACCCCATAATCAGTTTTCTCCCTATGGAAAACGCGTGTCGAAAGTTGATAACCTTTTGTCAGAAAATAAATAATTGTGAACAATTGTGGCATTTGTTTCCTGATTGCCAACGCCTATATACACCAGCCTAAAAAGCTAAATATTCCATCAATTATTTTGGTCGGACCTATACCTCCTCAATACTTGGATATCTTCCGCGTTGCCTTTCTTGTACAGTGCTGGCCAATAGTCTCTTTCATGAATTTAATATTGAATGGAAATTGAGTAGTTACTTCCTCGGAGATCCTGTGTAATTTGGCATTCTGGATAGAAATGTCAATGGTTGTGATTGGACCTTTGTGAGTAAATGAGTTCAGAAGTCCAATTAGGAGAATTTGGTATCTATATATAGTTGATAGGTCCTCGTGGTTGGCATCGTTACTGGCTCTATTTTATGACATAAGAGCTATTTAGGAGTGTCAAATTGATAAGGTAGCGTCAATAAAATAAGGCCCACCTGTTTATACAACCTCTTGAGAATTATAGTCTTGATTAGGCTTCCTAATGAGCAGGTTGTTTGGAGTTCACCTCCCCCCTGGCTGGCTATGAGTGGGGGGAGTAAACAGCTGATAACACGCGTAAACTGCAAATACCCTTGTAATTACGCTGAAACCGTGTGTTTACGGAACCAAATGTAACGCTGCAGCCTGCCTTTTTCGTGATAGATTAGATAAGACATTTTCACTGAAATCACACTTTGCACAATCACTTAGTTCATTTTTGTTTGCATAATTGAATCTTTAATAAGAATATCTCTTCACAACAATTAACTTTGGCAATCATGATGCTAAACACTCCCGATTTTAGATAAATATAAGCTCGTAGGCTAAATACACATTTTGAAGAAATACAAATTTACAGTATGATGTAGGAAAATACATTTTCCTGGAGCAAGCACATGATTTACTTTCAATAATTGGCAACCAGAATTAATGAAACCGAAAATGCAAGGGGCTTGTCCCTAATTATATAATCATAAAAGATTTTATAACAGAATGTTAGAGGCTTATAACAGGAATAGTTTCCACGTATTATCCCTAATGGAGGGGGCGAGGTTAGCACAGTGGTAGAACACTAGACTAATATGCTGTGTTCAAATACCGAGCAAGACTAAAGATTTTTATCTTCTAGTGTCTTCGTTCATGGGTTGAATTCGGCCTCCCTGACCGTCCTTAGGCCAACCCAGCCTTTAATTAATTTATTTATGGGTACCAACACATCATGTCCTTGGTATACTTTATCCTTTCCTCGATGCAGATCATGATGGGCGAACTTCAGTATATATCAACCAGGAAATAAGCGGCTGTCACGGATTGGATTTCTAATGCATTTTTCAAGGAAAAAAGCTTATTCTGGTTTGGCCCTTTATTGAAAACGTTTAATCTAGTGAATTTTTTAAAAGGTACCAGGTAAAGGAAGAAAAATTAAAATAATTTTGCTATGCAGACCATGGAATAATTACTAGTATTTCTAAAGTAGCACAACTAAAAATAAAACTCAACTGAAAATGTGTTACTTTTGCCTATATAGGGGCCTTAGGATTAAGACAAGAAGGATGACACGAGTGCCCTCTGGTGTACAAGCTCTGAAGCAAGGTACATACAGTTTTGATGGTTGATAAAGATATATTTAACATGTCTTTCACAGTCATAACTATGACGGTGTGAATAAAACCGATTTTTGAGTTGTGTCAATTTAGAAATACTAGTGCGATATTATGTATCTCTTTGGGCATAGAAGAACTCATATTCATATATATCTGTAATATTACAGAGTCTATGCTGCGTGCCTGGTGCATTATCTGGAGTCAATGTGTCTGGAAACAAAATGGTCAGTATGGTACTTTAGGCTTGTGAATTTGTTTTACAAGCTAGTAAAGGATCCAGGTTGAACAGAAGTTAAATCGCTTAAGACAATATTGTGAACTTAAAAGCTTGAAAATAAATGTAATAATTCTTAGATTCTGTGCATAAAAGGTGTTCAGCCGCCAAGTAGCAAGTTAATCGTTTAGATGTCATTACAGTAGATGGAGGACGAATCCCGGACGTTATTGTCTTACTTAGATAAATATTTAAGCCACAAGTTTCGCTGCTTAAACAAGTTGATTTCATTTGTTTGAATAATGCGGAGGATAACAAACGGACAAGTTTTGAAAGCCCGGTCTTTGATTTGCAGAATGCTGGCTCGGCAAGATTCTCCTGTCTTATTTTCCAAACAAGGGTTGCTTTACAAAGAAAACTTTTAGTGCGGCTTTTATGACTGGTGAGCTTCCCACTCGCCACTAAATAATGGTCACGCTAAAACTCCGTATCGAAGAAATAGAATAGAAATCGTCCATACGCATTTATTTTTAAATGAGTATAAATTAATTTGTGAAATACATGCAGTGTTATTATCCAAGAAAATTAAGCTCCATAAACTTTCGAATCAATTCTCATTCCCCCTTTTTTTTGTAGCGAAAGATTCCATAAATTCATTTTCCTCAGCACTAAGCGTGTTCTTAATTATGTTTTTATGAAAATCGTCACATTTTAAGGTTTCCTAGAATCAAAATTTAACGTTCTTTAATCAGAAAAATGCATTTATGTGAAAATACGTTTTCCTGGACTAGTTCATAAACACTACGTACAATACAACTCTGTAAGTCAATGTAAGGTGGTTTCTACTACTGTACTTGTTGATATCTCTATGATCGTCTTATCTTAGCTACTTCGATATCCTCGTTGCACGATCTTGCCCTTCTGACCTGCTCCCTGCAATTCACTGAACCTTTACTGACACTACTTTTCTCATCCTAGTCTCTACTCCAACAAGTGTAATCCTATTTCCGCTGACGTCCTTTGCACTCTCACATCCTTCACCCCCCCCCCTCATGTTGTTTGTATCTGAGGAAAGACGCTTAAGAAAGGACCAGGCGCTTCAGGGTATAATCTTAAAATTTAATAAAATGAACATTAATGAGGCAAAGGTCCTTGCATCAGCCGATTCTGTGCTTGTACGGGCGAGAGAATGTCTTGCCCAGGGTTTTATTATTTATTTATTTTATTATTATTGTATAAAAGAATTTATTTTATTATTAATTTATAAAAGAAAATATTTTGTTCATATAAAATTTATTTTCAATTTTGTGTTAATGAAATGTGTATTTTATTAATAAACAGTTCAGTTGAGTATACCTTTACCAAATAATAAGAGCCCTCTTAATTATTATATTCTTAAAGCTTATGAAATAAGAACGCTTTTCTAAAATAGGGAATCTACAGTTTAATAGAAATTGACCAAAATAAATGGAAAGAACCCATAATTTACCCCCCAAAAAAGAAGTTAGTAAATTTGAATTGCGTTTTAGCTACTTTTCACTGGTTTTATAATTGACAAAGGCTACTTGTTCTTCAAGTAAATTTTACATATTTACATATACATATTTTAAACAGTTATTTAGTTAGTGCTTTCTATTCAACGAAAAACGTAGTTAACCTAAAAAAAACAACACAAAATTTCAATTTCCTTCTTCCCCGTTGGGAATTGACTCTCAGCACAAAGGACCACTATCACCTTTTTAAGTATTCGTCGCCACTTACATTACACCCTGTCTATACTATATACTGAGATATATATGCATACATATATCGCTCCTATTGCTGGCTTACACGATTAAAAATGGTTTGACGGAACAAAAATAACACAAAATAACTGTATTATGCCGCAGGAAGAATTTTAGAGGAATAGTCTTGTGGTCTAGTTCCCTATTACATTGCAACTAATCCATCTAAATAGACAAAAAGTTATAAGACTTCCCACAATTACGGAAAATAAAGCTATTCACTGAAACGCAATTTGCTCTCTTTATGTGTCATTACACCATATTACATTAACAAGACTTTAATATTGGACACAAAAGAATTGTCGAAGAAATAAACAACCACAATATAATACTCTCTCATATGAATCAGTGACTGGCTATTTATACAACTGCAGGAAGTTCGTGAACCGGAATTTTTTTATTTATTTATTTTTTCGGTGCATAAACAGTTGGGCATTTCTAAACGCGTAGGTTTGGCCTGAAAATTCCACAAGGTTTTGTTTTATTCTAAATAGTCGGGTTATATAGTAGTAGTACGAGACTGAAAAGACAAGAACTGAACAAACGATACGGACTACTTAGACGACTCCTTGGACCCTCATCTAAATTATCGATACAGAACAAACTAACGATATACAAAACAATCATTCGACCGATATGGACATACGGACTTGAACTCTGGGGATCTGCAAAACCATCTAACTTCAACAGAATACAGGCATTCCAGTCCAAAGTTCTTCGTAAAATTTTAAATGCCCCTTTCTAAGTTTCCAACAAAACCCTTCACAATGACCTTAACATCCCATTTGTCCTTGACCTTGCTAAAAACCGTTTCCAAACGTTCCACTCCAAATTGTCTCACCATCCTAATCCCGAAGGTCAATCCTTATCTTCCCAATCCCATCCAGACAATCCTCCCAGGCGGCTCAAGAGACCGTGGCCCCGAGATAATTTACTTATCTGATCATATAGGGATCATTATAATATTACTTGCACAGCTCTGGAAGTGCCAACAATGGTTGGCTTCTTTCAAATTGTTTATTGATTTATTTTATTTTACTTTTCTTGTTATTGTCAATCAGTTCGTAGCATATCTGTATCATCAGACTTGATAATTGTACTTTTAAATTTGTACAGATTTCAAATAAATAAATAAAAAAAAATGTAGTAGTAGTAGTAGTTACGCCAACGATACAAATTAATATCAGACCTTAAACTTCTAGAAATATTTTTCATCTCTAAATGTTCTTCATTTTTATGCTATTGTGTTGAGCTGGTAGTACTTCAATTACAATAAGATACTCACTGTTTTGGATACGAGTAAATGGCTATAATGGTTTTCTCGGATACAATAATGAGGCCAGTGACCTATTGATCGAGAAGCAATAAATTTTCCACATTGACTTGCCATTCGTGAATTAGTCATCTGAGTTTCTTGGAAATTTTCCTTTCCAGAAAGAATTCGAAATTCTTTTCAAGAAAGTTTATCAATAGAGAGATGGGGAGTGTCAAATGGATTTTTTTCATTTTGTTTAGCACTCATTTATATTTTTAACGTGAATTCTGGGCTTTTCATTCCTCAACAACAATGACCTTCGTGGTTGATTTGCCTTTAAAACAAGAAAATAATCCTACACTACCATAGTTTCAGCTGTTCCTCAAATATAAAATGCAAAGGGCGCAGCTGAAACTATTTGGAAGACATTTTTAAAATTTACTTTAGGTACAATATAGGGTGACTATATCATCATTCCTTATTCATCTCTTAGCTTCTCGTATGTTTTTTTCCCCTTGTTTTAAGGCATGTCAGCCACAGGGGCGATATTTCTCGTATGCTTAAATTACTTTTTCGAACATCTCTTACTTGGGTCATTCCATTTCAAATCACTCAATATTTTAATGAAATGTCACCTATGATTTTAGATTTTCCTGAAACTTTGCAAATATGCTGGTACTATTGCCCTAAGAATACCTGTGAAGTTTTATTGTTCTAGGATTTACACTTTTTCTTTAATCCAATTTTAAAAATATTAATATTGTGATGATTTGGTTTCACAGAATCGCTTGCGGGCAATGAGTAGAGGAGAAAGTGGTATTATGAGCCCCCAATTGGTTTTTCCCTTTTTTTCTAATTGTCTGTGAAGTTTTTTTTAGAACATTCGTTCATAGCGTTAACTACAATATTTTGTGAACATACTTATAAAATAGGTAAAACAAGGTAGGTTTAACAATATGAAAATAAAATAAATTCGAAGAATGCCAATTTTGGGGTAAATCGTTTCGTGCTGGTAATATGAGCTCCTAAGAAAGAGAAATAAAATGACTTAAGTATGACATTTTCATTTACAAAAAAATCTTGAAAATGTATTACAAAGTAGAAAATAATTTATAAAGTATATTACAAGACCACTCCCGAACTTGAAAAGCGACATTAAGGAACCATTTAATTGCTTTATGACTTTTCCGTCTATTTGAAAAAAATCACAAACGTAAACATCCTTGTCACATCCAGCGCAGTCATTGTCTGTCTACATTTTGCAGATTAGGCGTTGTACCCACAGTTCTCCGAGGTTATCTGATGAAAATAGGCCCATGTTTTTCCGGGGGAAAATCAAGTACGGAGGAACAAAGGTTCTTCCCTCTCAATCCAATGAATGATTCGCGGGATTTTACTTTGAACAACAGATATTCCTGTCTCATCCACATTAAACACACTATCAGCTGGATAGTTGTGTTTTGGGTATTCAGCTTCCTGGATATCAAAGAAATTGTCAACTGCTTCTTTTTTTAACCATTTGCTCTTGAAAATGATGTTGCAGCTGGTTTCAAAACAGACAAAACATTCTTGTGGTGATTCATGAAGTGGCCGAACCAAGCTCTTCCAACTAACCCATCTCCTGTGAATGGGTCCTCAATTACATTTCTTTCACACAGTTACATTACAGAGCCCTTAAGTTCGGGGGCTCATATTGCAACCCTCGCCATGTTGGAATTTGAACAGGCATAACGATTCATTGTTACTTGAAAAATTACATTGTATCTACACAGAAATAATCTCTGAAATGTCCTTTACACTATTCAATAAGGAACTCGATGGATTTTGAATGGACATATACTGTAATTATAAGCAAATTACTTACTTCTCAAAGTTTCTTAGATCAAGAAAACAAAAAAAAAAAAAATGTTACACACAAACTATCAGCTGCAACTGAGCGAGAAAGCTCCAGTAGCGAGAGCCTTTACTAAACTATCATTTAAAATTATCACCGCCAAAGTGAGCGCGCTATATGAATTCAGGGGGCTCATAATACATGCAGGGCTCATAATACCACCTTTACCTCTAATATTTACAATAACTATAATATTTCAGATACCAATAAAGATTTTGATCTGGACATTTTTCCATAGTCAAATCTTGGCCATTAGCGCCGACATTCAGGGTGCACCCAGGAATTTTCTCAGCGAGCCCTGAGATGAGAAAATTCCTGCCACCGGTGGGGATCGAACCCACCATCACCCGCTTATGAATCTAAGGCGCTAGCCACTAGACCACGGGAGACCCCGCTTTTTATTATTTAATGGCGTTTTTGAGGATACATTTTTAAATAATGACATTTTAAATAAAATTCAGAATAAAACAATGAATAAATAACTGTTCATAAATAAGATGTCAAGTATAGGGAGCGTTGTCACTCGGGCTGATTTTAGATCTCAATGCAGAGGATATTGGCAGCCGAGAGTTACCACCTCGCTGGTACTGGTTACACTGAGGGAGGTAATAGGCGGTTACCACTAGTCTCATTAAACTAGGAATAAGCTGAGTATTTGTGCGAAATCCTGTGTACTGCGGTGCTGTGCAGGCTTCAGTGAAGTTCGACGATCAGGTTACTACGGTTCATTAAAACGATGCGGGTCACTTTGCTTGATATGCTAAGATGCCGTAACCTCGTGATATGAAATCTCTATCTGTAGTCTTACTTCCCGCGGGAAAACTCAATGAAAACTTTAGGAAAGCGGGCTCCTCTCCCGCGGGGGAAATATATTTTGAATGTAAGCTCAACTACAACATTAATTGTTTTATAGTGAAGATGGAGATAGTTAGCCGACGTCAGACTTTCAGGAAGAAATCTGTATTTGGACGTTTCGGCTGCACATTGGCAGCCTTCGTCAGCTAAAAAATACAACTTATAAGTAAAAAAATAAATAAATATACAACTTGTAAGTAAAAAACAGGTAGAAATGAGCGTAGTATATACATCAAGACAATAAATTTTAACCAATCTTATTTTTAAACAATGAAAATACGGTAGTTGGAAAGTAAACAGCATGTAGAAAGTAGTAAGTAAACAGTACAAAAAACTAATCAATACAAAAAAGGAACATTTTTCATATAGTGAGAAAAAACAATCTATTCTATAAGTGAATATAATTTATAATAATTAATATATAGATACGTACCACTAGAGAATGCCTGGGGGGGGGGGCTGTCCCTCATACATTCAACCATGGTTACCTAAGCTGTCCTCGAGGTCTTCCTCCCTCCCCCCCTAGGCATTCTCTAGTGGTACGTATCTATATATTAATTATTATAAATTGTATTCACTTATAGAATAGATTGTTTTTTCTCACTTTATGAAAAATGTTACTTTTTTGTATTGATTAGTTTTTTGTACTGTTCACTTACTACTTTCTACATGCTGTTTACTTTCCAACTACCGTATTTTCATTGTTTAAAAATAAGATTAGTTAAAATTTATTGTCTTGATGTATATACTACGCTCATTTCTGCCTGTTTTTTACTTACAAGTTGTATATTTATTTATTTTTTTACTTATAAGTTGTATTTTTTAGCCGAAGAAGGCTGCCAATGTGCAGCCGAAACGTCCAAATACAGATTTCTTCCTGAAAGTCTGACGTTTTTCTCCTAGTCGAATTCCAACTATTTCTTGTCTTCGTATTAATTGTTTTAATTATAAGCTATCCAAATGCCAATAGGGAAAAGAACGGAAACGCGCTAAGATGACGCAGATCCTACGAGTCGGACTTTTTGAGAAATACATTTTTGTCAATTAATTGATAAATTTCAAAAACCATTTGTTTTCCATTTTTAAACGAAATTCTGTCAGAGTTTGATAAACTCCACACATTTTTAATTCCATTAACCTTGTTCTGTCCTTTATTAGTTAGAAATTAAATTAAAAAGAAAAAAAAGGAAGAAAATAAGAACGGAACGAATCACTTTAAGGAGCTTTATAATGAAGGGATTTCTGTCCAATTAACGCCGTCTTCAATTGTCAATCGTGAACGCGTTTATTGATTCCAACGTTCAGTGCCACTTACAACCACACAAAAATTAATTGTGTCAATAATAACTCTCTTTGAGACAATTGGACCTGCAACAGTGTTTCCGCTTTTTGGATAATTTCTAAATTTAAATGAGGATTTTCGGAATAGTATTAGTTCATAGAGATATATAAAATAAAGTCCTATCTTAATTATTTTAATTTGAAATGAGTACAAAGGCTATTTTTGGGTATTAACCTTTAATACTCGATGAATTAACTGTGTTAGGCTCCGTAATATGACTTTATCAAGGGCTAGTTTCTGCTAACTGAACACCCGGAACGATCAAGTCCATCTGTGGCAGATAATACTTTTTTATTTATTGGAGGAGAAGGTGGTATTATGAGCCCCCAATTGGTTTTTCCCTTTTTTTCTAATTGCCTGTGAAGATTTTTTAGAATATTCGTTCATAGCGTTAACTACAATATTTTGTGAACATACTTATAAAATAAGAACTTTTTTCGGTAGATTTAACAATATGAAAATAAATTAAATTCGAAGAATGTCAATTTTTTGGTAAATCGTTTCGTGCTGGTAATATGAGCTCCTAAGAAAGAGAAATAAAATGAATTAAGTATGACATTTTCATTTACAAAAAAATCTTGAAAATGTATTACAAAGTAGAAAATAATTTATAAAGTATATTACAAGACCACTCCCGAACTTGGAAAGCGTCATTTAGGAACCATTTAATTGCTTTATGACTTTTCCGTCTATTTGCAAAAAATCACAAACGTCTGTCCACATTTTGAAGATTAGGCGTTGTACCCACTGTTCTCCGAGGTTATCTGGTAAAAATAGGCGCATGTTTTTCTGGGGGAAAATCAAGTACGGAGGAACAAAGGGTCTTCCCTCTCAATTCAATGAATAATTCGCGGGATTTTACTTTGAACTACTGATATTCCAGTCTCATCCACATTAAACACACTATCAGCTGGATAGTTGTGATTGGGGTACTCGGCTTCCTGGATATCAAACAAATTGTAGACTGCTTCTTTTTTTAATCCATTTGCTCTTGAAAATTATGTTGCAGCTGGTTTCAAAACAGAAAAAACATTCTTGTGGTGATTCATGAACCAAGCTCTTCCAACTAACCCATCTCCTGTGAATGGAGCTCAATTACATTTCTTTCACACAGTTGCTAAACCACTTTGCGAACATTACAGAGCCCTTAAGTTCGGGGGCTCATATTCATTGTTACTTGAAAAATTACATTGTATCTACTCAGAAATAATCTCTGAAATGTCCTTTACACTATTTAATAAGGAACTAGATGGATTTTGAATGGGCATACACTGTAATTATAAGCAAATTACTTACTTCTCAAACTTTCTTAGATCAAGAAAACAAAAAAAAAAAAAAAAATTGTTACACACAAACTATCAGCTGCAACTGAGCGAGAAAGCTCCAGTAGCAAGAGCCTTTACTGAACTCTCATTTAAAATTATCACCGCCAAAGTGAGCGCGCTGTATAAATAGATATTGAGGGAGCTCATAATACATGCAGGGCTCATATTACCCCTTCACCTCTATTATTATTTTTTTTAAGGGGAAAATGACGCCCAAAGTGCAAGTATGATTCCTGCTGTGTGAAAAATAAATTGGTGACAGCACTGTTCAGAAGTGGTCGTAGAGGTTTAGTTTGGAAGACCGCCCTATTGCTGGCCGGATTAAATACATCCAAATGGCACTTTTTGAACATTTGACAAATGATGATTGAGTCAGGGCGATGTTTGTGTTCTCCATGAGGTAGCGCAAGGAGCCTCTTGGAATGAATATCAACTTGCGATTCCTTACAAAAAAAAATCATCTGGAGGATCCTTTTATGAATCGAATAACGACTGGCGAAGAAGAATACAATCTGTAGGAAAACACTACAGGTTACACTGCCTATAACACTACTAGAAAAGCCTAAAGCCCCCAGGGAAGACCTGGCCTGGGCTCCAAATTTGGTGGGATTGGAAGAGATCCATACAGTTTGAGCTACTTCTATGGAACCAAACCATCACTAGTCATGGTTACTGCTCCAAATTAGATCGCCTGAAGGCAGCAATTAAGGAAAAACGGCCAAAGTAGAAAACGAGTAATATTTCAACATGAAAATGCTTGGCCTCAAGTCAAGGACTAGACCTGCCTGACTTCGCGTCTTCTGATTATCAAGTTTCCGTCCTCCCTAAAATTACCTATAGGAGAATTCCTACAACACAAGACATAAAAACGCATATCATTTTTATATACAGACAGTGATTATTTGGGGGGGGGGGAGTTAACAACCTTCCAGGCCGTTGGGAATGGGTAATCCAAATTTGTTATTTAATTATTAATTTTTTTTACGGCTTTTAAACTGCTTTTAAAAATTTATCTCTGGCTTTAGTGAGCCTTAATCATTTATTTTTTTTTTATTAACTCGAATAGCTCCACAGCAATGGTGGTCTGCCTTTATCATAAAGTCAAATCTTTTACTCAATTAACACCTATTATAAAGGGTATTGGCATCTTCAATATATTTCTATAA
This sequence comes from Gonocerus acuteangulatus, assembly GCA_946811695.1. Lineage (NCBI taxonomy): Eukaryota > Metazoa > Arthropoda > Insecta > Hemiptera > Coreidae > Gonocerus > Gonocerus acuteangulatus. Next base: position 80,192,023 of record OX328124.1, on the reverse strand, counting down.
ACATTTCATCTCAAATTCACAAAACAGCTAAAGTAAAACATATTAGTCGCTTAAAAGAAATTTGTATTAGTCGGCGGGAGCGGTGGGGCTTGTTTGGGTCGATCCCCCCTCCCCGCAGTCTGTGAAGGTTTAGTTGCCCTGGCACCAGCAAGCACTCCTTCTTTCATAGACTTAGCAGTCACCAGATGCGGGCCACTAAAACTGGCAGAGGGGGATTCTACTCAACCTAGACGAATAAGTAAAGAAAAAAAATAAAATAAAATAAACTGCTTTGATATAGGCGCCAGGTTATCAATAGGTTAACTCCATTTAATAATGCCAACAACAGGGTTTTCCCTGGCGGTCACCCATTCAAGTACTGGTAACCCCCAATGATTCTTAACTTCAGTGATCTATAGGAATCAATGTATTCAAGGCATTAAGGCCGTTAACCAAATTCCGTTTTGTTATGTTTTTACCACCTAAATACTAACAAATACCTCAAGTTAACCAAAATATTACTATATTCTTTTCACTGAACATTACAAAAAACAATTCAATGGTTAAAAATGAACACCCGTTACCATGACAACAATTGCAGCTGAGGAGACATAACAGTATTTTTAATTCGACTCCACAGACAATTTGAATTAAAATAAATAATAATACATAGTAAATTAGTTTTACTGAAGTTCATTAAATTATTTAGATTTAGGTGCCTACTGAATTGGTGAGAGTTGAGGAGTGAAGCGGCGGTTAGTGGCTATATTGGCAAGGATAGTGTGAACTTTACGGCTCAGTAAGCCATGCGACGGCTTGATGAAAACAATAAAATATAAACCCCAAGCCGTAAACCTCCCAAGTCAAAAATAAATATTAAAATAAAAACGAAGGAGGTCTTCTTTAAAAATGTAAATTTTAGGGAATTTTTTCAAATTATTACCGACAGATTTCAATTAGGAAAAATGAAACATTGGCAACATTTGAAGCGAATAAAAGTAGTTTACATTCAGCGCATTCCGAAGGAATGTAGCATTTGAGATTGCACTCAAGCAAAGAATTTTTAAAAAATGCCTTCAAATCTACATCAATCCTGCCGAAAGTGACTCCTGTTAAAATTAATGTATATATATATATATATATATATATATATATATATATATATATATATATACAGGGTGTCCCGTAAATGTCTAGTCATATTGTGGGAGGTGAGAGAAGGACCTTTAGGGGAACAGGAAATGCTCCATGATGATTTTCCGAATTTTCGCCCATAAGGGACGAACGTCGTTTTATTGTTTTATAGAGACAAACGTGGCTTTTAGAAGAATAATCGTTGTAGCACCGGCCCAGGTGGTTCTACTACAAAGCACGTGAAACCAATCGAAAGCTGAGTAAATTTACTATATCTGAGTACTGTATAGTAAGGTTTCATGACACTGGGGACATGTCTCTCGGCTTAGTCCTAGCATCAGTGTTTCTGTGTTAAACGCCGCCGGGCAGATGTTTATTATCCAGAGCCTATACTACTTGTTGTTCGGTGCCTTTTTGTGAAACCCCGACAGGTAGACTTTACTACGTAGAGGATTAACTTCGAGCAGGTACTACGCTTCTATCTGTGACCTAAAAACACTCAACAAAGAAGAAGAAATGGCTTTGAACGGAACGAACCTTAACAATGTAAGTAAGAACTTTACGAATCTACCGTTCATCAGATTTCTTACTATAAAAATCACGTCATCTCCAAATGTGTCATTTAACACAATTAGTCCATTTATTGTAGACAAATGGCTATCTAGATTCGGAAAAAACATACAAGTAACAAAAACAGAAAGTTAGGAACGTTACTCATAAACTGTCCTAATACTAAGACAGCTAACACAATATGCCAAGCAAAAACGTTCAACGAACACAACATAACTGTTCATCCTCATAAATCACTGAATTTTATAAAGGGTGTATTCTCTTGTGTGGAAATTGACTACCTAGAAGATAGGGAAATAGAGTATGAACTGAGGAATGAAAACATAACTCACATTAGACGATTCAAAAGTAAGAAAGCACCACATAGAACTATTTTCGTTGCCACCTTTAATAGAGAACGTTTGCCAGAAAAAATCAAAATCGGCTACCTTATAGTGCCCATCAGAGCATACATACAGAACCCCCTTCGATGCTACAACTGCTGGAACCTTCACCACACAGCCAAGAACTGTTCGAAGGAGACGATATGTGTACATTGCTCTGAGATTAAGCACGACGGTCCTTGCAATAAACTGCAATGTAGCCTGTGCAAACTGGAACACTCTAGTAAGGACAATCGGTGCCCAGTCTACAAGAAAGAAGTAGAAATATACAAATTAATGTCTCTCGAGAGACTTTCTTACAGAGAAGCAAAGCAGCGATCAACCAAACCAACAACTACTGGTTACGCTGCTAAAACAGCAGACAGTAACAATACAGCTAATTTAAACGACTCGAATATAATGGACATGATATCCGTGAAAATTGGGGAATTTTTAAAACCTCTCCAACTTCAAATGTTAACCATAGTGAAGAAGATGGAAGAGAATTGCCTAAAGAAGTGCCCAACTACTTCCGTGAAAGAAGTTTCTCTGAAACCAACTCATCCATGGACATCCGCAGCTGAAACTCAAACCGAAGAAGCAGACCAGTCTGATGGAAGTACAGGAGATCTAGAAGCAGCTAAGCAACAAACTTCTTCCACTGATCATGAAGACAAGAATTCTCCAACAAAATCAGCAGGTAACCATGTTGATGTAATACCTTCCTTTAATTCGCCTATTTTACTTTACAATACTCCTATTACACAATTAAAATCTGCACAGGGTAAAATTCAGACCAGAACTGAGGCTTTAAACACTAGGACAGCTAAAAAAAGAGATAAACGGCAGGATATAAATAATCAATGAATCTATCACATGATTTGTTTTAATTCATATTACTTGCACTTAATCCGCGATAAAACCAAAATGACACAAATCCCAAATGGTCCTAAATATCTGGAAATGGTGAAGCATATACTTCAACCAAAAATATTTATTAAATCTATTAGAAAATCTAAGATTTACCCGGTACATTTAAATTATACCCCAAAACTAACACTAACCGCACGATTCTCTCCCCATATTTGCAGCATAACAGCACATCAGATAATTCTACTATACGACATTTGTGCCTCAATAACTCACATACCTAATTTTACTCAGTTCTTAACAAATAAATTGCTATTCAGACGTTTTTTAAAGAAAAATAATTCAAAAACTATAAATAAACATACGAAAGAACTAAATATTCTAAATAAACGTATTTTTCTTATACATAAATCCGTACAAGATCTAGCAAAACTATTGGAACTGCCATCCTCTGTGCTCAGCTATTTTCAGCACTTAGAAATCATCTTCATATGTCCTTTTCCTTCACATAAAACATTCTGTTTGATTTACTTGAATAGTCTTGTATTACCTCCTTCTCTATTATGCTATGATTCTTCAATGGAACTTAAACGGATTGCAAAGACATCTAGATGATCTGAAATATCTGATAAGTAGAAACAGGCCAGCCATCTTAGCCTTACAAGAGACACACACAACACCAGACAGACATATTACACTAAAAGGGTTCTCAACATACAGGCTAGATTACACACTTGGTGGAAAAGCGTCAGGAGGTGTATGTACATTTGTGAGGAACACTATACACAGTGAGCGCCTTACCATCCGTACTACACTACAGGCTGTAGCAGTAGCTGTGTACATCCCTTTTCGCATAACAATAAGTAATATATACCTACCACCAAGCGGACGTATTGACCCTACCAACTTACACGACCTAATTTCTCAACTCCCTCGACCAGTCATGCTACTAGGTGACGTTAACGCTCTTAGTACGTCCAGGAATTCGACAATAACTAATACTAGAGGTCGAGTAATAGAACAGGTACTGGATAATAACGATCTAATCCCTCTTAACGATGACTCTCACACCCACCTATGCGCACGAACAGGGACATACTCTAATATCGACATAACTACTTGTACACCCGACGTACACACAAAATTCGACTGGAAAGTAAACTATGACCCGATGAACAGCGACCATTTTCCCATCCTCATTAACACAGATTACACGTCGGAAATTTACCTTTCGACTCCAAGATTTAATAAAGTATAAAAAAGCCAAAGCGGTTGCCCGATACGTAATTGTGGAGAGTAAAAAACAAAGCTGGATCGAATTTGTATCATCCATCAACAGAAACACTCCTTCAAAAGTAATATGGGACAGAATGAGACGTATCTCACACAAAAAAGAAAGCACATACATATCTGGGCTTAAAATACAAGACTCGATTATCACTGACCCCAAACAAATATGCGACCATCTTGCTCAATACTATACTAACATCTCAAAACCGCCTGACATACAGTTACCTGAACACAACTATCATGACATGACACTCTTATCCACTCCTTCCGTTACTACACCTTTAGACGAACCCTTTTCATTTGACGAAGTAACTTATGCTCTAACGAACTCTAAGATAACAGCACCAGGACCTGATAAAATCACGAATGACATGATCAAAAATTTACCTCAGATTACAAAATTCAAACTACTACAAATTTTCAATAATATCTATAACACAGGAAATTACCCTGACTGTTGGAGACATAGCACAATTATACCTATACTAAAACCAAACAAAACAAAACCTAACCCTTCCAGTTACAGACCGATTTCCCTGACAAGCTACGTCTGCAAACTATTTGAAAAAATGCTCAACAAAAGACTACTATGGTATATTGAGTCACAAGGTCTCCTCTCTACATTCCAATGTGGATTCAGGACAAATCATTCGACAACCGACCACATCGTTATACTAGAAAACTCTATTCTTAACGCATTTACAAATAAAAAATCCCTCCTAGCAGTCTCACTTGACATAAACAAAGCCTTTGACACAATCCGGCAAGATGTTATCCTCAAACAACTCTCTGGATGGGGAATACGAGGAAAACCTTTGGCATTTATTACTGGGTTTCTCTCTAGAAGATCTTTCACAGTAAGAAATGGCAACTGTTTCTCCGATATATATCAACTAGAGACGGGAGTACCTCAAGGGGGCGTACTAAGTACAACCCTATTTATCATTGGAATGAATACAATTGTCGAATACATACCCCCTGATTATAGCCTGTATGTTGACGATCTTTTAATATTCTACACTTCAAAATCCACTGAACAAGCCCAAGACCGAATACAGAATGCAATCAATACACTTACACTCTGGAACGACAAAACAGGTATAAAGTTCTCGACAACCAAAACAAAATCTATATTATTTACAAAGAAAAGACGGAACATAGACTACCAACTTACTATGTACGATACAGACATTACAAAAACAACAACAATAACATTTTTATGAATTCATTTTGACAAACACCTCACATGGGTTCCCCACTTAAAAGAACTTCTCGTTAAATGTAAAAAATCTCTGCATATTTTGAGAGTTCAAGCAAACACTAAATGGGGTACAGACAGAAAAGTACTGCTAAACTTCTATCGATGTTACACCAGGTCCCTTCTGGATTATGGATGCGTAGCATACTCATCTGCCAAGTCCACTACACTGAAAATGCTTAACACAATATCAGGACTACGTCTAGCAGTGGGTGCCTTCAGATCAAGGCCAAATATGCAGCCTGAACGTAGAGGCAGTAGAACCTCCACTAGAGATCCGAAGAAAATACTTAATTGCAAAGTATTACTACAAAATTAAGTCTCTCCCTAAGCCATCCTGCACAAGGGATATCATAGAAAACCCCAATATTAATCAATACCAAATAAATAACAAGCATGCCCGACCTCTTGCTATAAGAAGCTTAGAAATAGAGGAGATTACCAATCTACAAACAGAACCAATACAGAAACAGACCATTTCACTCACTCCTCCATGGCTCATTAAATTCACAATAGACACATCTCTCTCTAAGTACAAAAAGTCAAACATATTATCCAAAAATTTATAAAAAACTAACTTCTTGGACTTCCTAAATCGACAAACTAACTACATCCTTGAATACACCGATGGTTCAAATACAAAACACGGCATTGGATCGGCAGCCATTGTAAATGGCACTATTTACAAGCAAAAACTTCCGGCGCTGTACAATATACAAGAAGCTGAACTCCATGCAATATTTCTTGCCCTCACTAACACTCCTCCATCACAACACACAAACATTATCATCTGTACAGATTCTCTCAGTTCACTACACATATTACAGAACTTATACACTCAACATCCCAAAGCAATCCAAATCAAACAACACATCTACAATTTACAACTTTCAGGCATACATACAACAATATATTGGCTGCCAGGACATGAAGACCTAGGACTTAGTACGACTGCAGACGAACAAGCAAAATTGGCTACTCAAGACTTAACAATTCAACCACTAGACATTTTTTACCAGGACCTTACGAGACAGGCTAAACACCAAATCACAAACAAATGGCAAAATGACTGGACACACCTATCTACCAACAACAAACTGCGACAAATAAAACGGAACATCGCGGAATGGCCTTCCAGTCACAGACAAAACAGAAGAGAAGAAGTAGTACTAACTAGACACAGAATTGGACATACACGAATAACACACGAGTACTTAATGACTAAAAAAGAAAAGCCTACATGTAAAATCTGTAACACCGAACTAACCGTAAAACACATACTGTTAGGACATCCACTTTTAGACGGCTCCGTAGACTTACGTCTCTTTGGAGGCATAACTTAACTACTTAAATCTAACATTAAGTACACTTGTTGAAACCAAGAACAAGACTGATTTATTTTAACATAAACATTTAAACATATGATCTATTTGTAGGTTATACAAATATATCATATGTTATTCCCTTAACATCTCCCCTCCAAAGTCCCCTTGTCTCTTGTCATGACCAGCGCCCTTCGGTTCCTGACCAGTTGGCCACCAGTGTCCAGCTTGACTAGATAACGTCGGGGTGCATCTTCACACTTCTTCAGAACTCTGAGAGATGAGGAAGGCAAAAATGAAGAACATATTTGACCAGAGGCACAGAGTCAGAAACCTACAGGCATTGGAGAAAGGTGATTACGTTTGGATCCAGGACAGGAAGGAGTTTGGAAGAGTTCTGAAGAAGTGTGAAGATGCACCCCGACGTTATCTAGTCAAGCTGGACACTGGTGGCCAACCATTGATTAAGAACTCCTGGATCATCGGAATAACGTCATCTTCCTTCTGACCTTTCCTTAACTTTTCAACTAGCACGTCTTTAACCTTCGGGTGGAATACCTGATTTACAAACGCTTCCACCTCATCCGAGCTGTCAACAGAATTGTCACTGAGAGGGTTTCGGGAGAGAGTATCGGGTGTAAAAAAGTCTTTGCCCGCTACAAACTCTATCTCGTAAATAAACCTTGCCATTCTCATTTTAAACCTTTGTAGCCTAGGTGTTATATCTTCCAAAGGTTTTCTTCCGAAAATTGTAACAAGTGGCTTGTGGTCAGTAAGGATAGTAAACTTCCCACCTATAAGGTACTCCTGAAACCTCTCGCACGCCCAGACTATACCTAACCCTTCTCGTTCTATGTTCGAGTATCTACTTTCCGTCTGTGTCAGACTCCGCGATGCATAAAACACCGGTTTCCAGACGTTGTCTTCCTGTTGTTCTAGCACAGCCCCAAGACCTATTTGACTCGCGTCAGCAGCAACCCTTTTCGGTTTGTTTAGGTCGAAGAAAGTTAACACCGGTGCGGACGTCAACAGTTCCTTTACCTTCCTAAAACTACTTTCCTGTGCCTTGTCCCATACCCAACATCTTTCTTTCTTCGTCAGCTCTCTCAGTGGACTCGTGATCTCTGAAAGCTGAGGAAGAAACTTTATATAATAATTGCACATCCCAAGAAATCTCCTAACCCCTGGAACTCCCTTCGGTGGCTCCATTTTGATTATTGCTGCAACCTTTTCCGGGTCTACTGCGATCCCAGACCGATTAACCTTATGACCTAAGAATTTCACCTCTGTTGTACCAAAAACACATTTCTGGCTGTTTAAGGTAACCCCATTTTCCGACAGCCTCGCCAGTACACGATGAAGTCTCTCATCGTGCTCTGCTTTAGTCCTACCATATACTAAGAAATCGTCTAAGAGGACTAACACTCCCGGAATGCCTTGCATCATGCTCGAGGTTCTCTTATGAAAAACCTCCGGAGCACTAGAGATTCCCATTGGAAGCCTGTTGAAATAAAACCGACCAAATGGAGTAATGAATGTGGTCAACTTTTTCGATTCTTCAGTTAATCGTAACTGAAAATAACCACTCCGACAATCCAATTTTGAAAAATATGCCGCCCCATTCACCTGTGCCAACAACTCATCCACCGATGGCATCAGTAACCTTTCCCTTTTTATGGCCTGATTCAGGTGGTAGTAGTCCACGCATATTCTAACCTCGCCTGGCTTTGATTTAGGAACAACGACCATATTCGCAACCCAATCTGTCGGCTCATCGATCCTACTAATTATACCCTCTTTCTCGAGTTTCTCCAGCTCCTTCCTCACACTTTCTTTCAAATTAGCTGGAATCCGCCTAGGAACCTTAACTGTTTTTGGTTCCGCCCCTTCCATTAATACTATATTGTACGGCTTAGCTCTTATACAACCCAAACCTTCGAATAACTTCGGGTACCTCTTAAGCATCGACTGATCCTGGTGTAGTTCCCCGATTACTTCTATTAAATTTAATGCTATAATCGCGGGTCGGCCTAGCAACGGGAACAAGTCCTTCTCTGATACATAAATCTCTTGTGTTACCGTCTTTTCTTTATAGGAGATCTGGGCTGTAAATGTTCCTATTAACGGAATTGGGTGTCCCCCAGGGCCACATAACTTCTTAGTTGTCCGGCGCAGCGCATACTCCCCTTTCAAAGCATGAAACGACGCTTCGGAGATTAAGGTAACGTCTGCGCCCGTGTCAATTTTAAATACCATAGAAGACATACCTACTTTTAAAGTAACCTTAAAATAATCAGTTCCTTCCACGGCCCCAACAATATCTTGTACCAAGCCTAGATCACTATCAGATTCCGATTCATTCCTATCAACTGTTTGAACTCGTCGGCCTGCTTCCGTAACTACCCGACACATCCTCGCAAAATGGCCTACCCTATTGCATTTAAAGCAGATTGATCCGTTCGCAGGACACCCTCTCTTATCGTATTTGTGTTCTGACAGACCACACTGATTACACCGAGATTTAGGTTTATTCTTTCTGACTACAGCCTCAACATCCTTAGAACTGTCTAACCTTTCGCCCCGGACCTCCTTAACCTGGGCTCGGATCTTCTCCGCGGTTCTAACCTCTCCCTCTACCTGCTCTAGTGACAACTCAGTCCTCCGCTGAAAATTCTCCGACAGGCTGACATCACTCATCCCATCTATGATTCGGTGCATGATTAATTCATCTCTCAGTGCAGCAAACTCACACTTCCTCGCTAGAGCATGAACCTCTGAAAGAAATTTATCGACCGGCTCTCCTTCCTCTTGCCGTCTCCTAAAAAATCGACTCCTCTCGTAAATGAGGTTAGTTTTCCCCTCGAAATAGTTATTGAACTTTTCAATCACAACATCATAAGATTCGCTCTCAATTCTGTTAAGATTGAAGCGATCGAAAAGGTTCTCAGCCTCTTCACCCAGGTAATAAATTAATTGATTTACCTGGAATTTCTCCGTCATGCGATCCAGTCCCGTACCGATTCTGAAGCGCTCCCACCTTCGGTACCAAGTCCGCCAGTTCGGGTCCCTGATGTTCAATTCCTCTGGTGGCTTCATCCTCCCGTCTAGTAACATAGGTTCTTCTTGACCTGACACCATGTTAGGACATCCACTTTTAGACGGCTCCGTAGACTTACGTCTCTTTGGAGGCATAACTTAACTACTTAAATCTAACATTAAGTACACTTGTTGAAACCAAGAACAAGACTGATTTATTTTAACATAAACATTTAAACATATGATCTATTTGTAGGTTATACAAATATATCATATGTTATTCCCTTAACACATACTAACAGAATGCCGACAACGTCAAAATCTAGACATACCGTATGACATGACCGAATTACTTACTGACAGCAGTCCACACATACCAGCAATCCTTACACATCTCAAAATTATTAATATGTATGGAAAAATTTAACACTTTCAACCACCTTTTTTTTTTTTTTTTTTTTTTTTTTTTTTCTTTTTAACCCCATCTCAATATTATATTCAAACAATTGCAGTACAAAACATAAGGAAGGTATTACGCCACTTGGTAAACTGTAAAGAACGATAACATGTAATTAATGAATTAGTAACTATGTCTAATTTTTTTTTTTTTTTTTTTTTTTTTTTTTTTTTTTTTTTTTACGGCGCATCTACATCTAGGTCATTAGCGCCGACATCCAGGGTGCAGCGAGGAATTTTACCAGCGAGCCGTGGGATGATAAAATTCCTGCCGGAGGTTGGGAATCGAACCCACCATCTCCCGCTTATGAATCCAAGGCGCTAGCCATTAGACCACGGGAGACCCCTACCAACTATGTCTAATTATATGTAATCCGATTGATCAACCAGATGTATATAAATAATACCATTTTTTTATATATATATATATATATATATATATATATATGTATTGTTTGTTTTTAAATGTATATATATATATATATATATATATATATATATATATATATATATATATATATATATATATACCATTTGTCTTTAGATGTATATATATTGTCATTTGTATATACTATTCGTTTTTAGATGTGAATATATTGCCATTTCTACATATAATTTGTTTATAGATGTATCATAATAGATGTAATATATATATATTTGTGTGTGTGTGTGTGTGTGTGTGTGTGTGTGTGTGTGTGTGTGTGTGTATGTATATATATATATATATATATATATATATATATATATATGTATGTGTGTATGTGTATATATATTTAGATGTATACCATTTGTTTTTATATGTATATATGCAATAACTGTTTGGAGCGAAACGCCTTAGATGCGCATGGATGCTCATAAATAAATATTAAAAAAAAAAAAAAATTTACTTTTTTCCTTACCAGCGTTACTCCTCAATGGGCAGGATCTGAGATTTCCGGGTTTCAGAAAAACTTCCTCATTCAACCAGATTTCCATTCATATTTCACAACCCTGTGTTATTGAAGTATGTGAACGATTTCGGAACAAAAGTTGGAAAAAAACATGGATCTGAGAAATGAAAATTATATTTTTGTCTTCAGTTTATTCAAAAAGCTTAAAAGAAATATTTGTTTTTATAAATATTTACTTAAATATTAAGTAAATATTTAAATAAAACAATAAAAAAAGTTACTTTCACGAAAATAAAAAAAATAAATCCTAAAACAGTAAATAAATTAAATCCACATTTATTTTGAGGTTGTTAATTACAGTAACTAATACTTGGTCCAGGAGGTGGCCATTAATGAACCCCAATCACACATTAACCTCAAAAATTATTATTTCTACCTAGATCACTCATTTGAACACATTTTTACAGGTATTTATAATTAGAAAACAAATGCTTTAGCTTGAATTAATACTGATGGCTACGCTTGTGAACCGTCCTGGGATTCTCGTGAGTCCATGTGTATTTGTTGTCATAATTAAATATCCCATCCCTAATAAATAAGACGTAGATAGTCCTGTAATAATGTGTTCAAATGCGATTGTCTTCAGCCTATTTTTTGAATGCATAGATGTGTTTCATAGGATGTTGGGATTCCACGTTTTTGCTGAAAAGATGATAGAATTATAGTTGATCGGGGGGAATAAAGGGGAAAGTTCGCTCAAGGAGCAAAAACCCCCCGAAGAGTACCGGAAATCCCACGGTTTTTCTACTCTTGGGGACAATCTGTGAATCTAGTGCACGACGCGATCATCTCACGGCGATTTAGGAGTCTACAAGCCTGTTTTCGGTTGGAACAGTGACAGATCAGTATTCTCAAGAGTTAACTGATTTCGCTTTGTTACTCTTTTTTATTAAGGAAAAAATTGACAAAGGGAAAGTAGAGTTGTAAATTGTATGAGCATTACTGATTTCTTCTTTCCTTGTCGAATGCCTAGGACTTTATACAAATTTTTTGAATATTTATTATAGTCTGGTGGGGGAGAAGGAAAAGGAAAATACACCACAAAAACAAGAACCCAAGGTAGAATTTGATTTACACGCCTAAATTATGTATTAACAGTTACTTGGATCTTTTTAATTTACTGAAAAAGCAGTGTAAGAGACCAAAACACTGTGGCGCACCTGTTGAAGCACTGAAGTATAATAGACCAGGGATGCCCAAACCAAATCGGTTTGTGAGCCAAGTAAACAATTACTAACCTGAGGTGGCCCACACATATATTAAAAAAAAAAAAAAAAAAAAAAATTAAATATTTGATTACCTTACAATCAATATTATACTTTTTAAAATATAAAAATGTACACAATGATAATCCCGATTATAACACATTTAAGGATTATGACTTCCTTTTTTTTTCATGAGGCTGTCAAATAGATTACCATATCCTTTATATTCATTGATCGATATTCCTTTAAAATTTGATTGAAATAAGTAATGCAAACTGGAAGGAATATAATAATATTCCAGTAAAAGTGTATAATTAATTATGTTTTCATTCTACGAAGTTTTCAATAAAATTGTAAAATAAATACAGTAGGACCTCCATTATCCGGGGTAATGACGGGGAGGGTGGTCCACGGATAATCGAAAACCCCGGATAATCGAAACACAATATTTTATTGACTAAATGTGCTGGATTATAAGGTTATAAAGAAAAACTAAGATGTCATGTAAACATTCTTATTTGCATTGAAAAATGTGTATGTAAACGTTTTATTAATTAATAATTTGATTGATAAGTGCAAAAATAAACTCAAGTTCAAATTACATTTATTTGTCGAGAAAGTCAGTAATTTTTTTTTGTTTTTTGATACATAATTATTTTCTTATATCTGTTGTGATCGCCCGTAACAAGATAATTCTGCTGAAATCGGAATTCGTATGTACTCGAGTAAACGGTTAAAAGCTCAACAGAGGAAATATTTCCTTGGTAGCCTAACATACAGCCCAGGGGATTCATTCCATTCTTTAGTTTACAATGTATGTAATTAATATAAATTAATATTTATGTACATAATCGTCATTACATACATACAAATATTTGATACGTAATTATGAAATCAAATGCTTTAGTTGATAAAAATAAAAATAAAAATTCCCCCATCGAGACCCCGGTTAATTGGAATCCCGGATAATGGAGGTCCTACTGTATGTAATTTGAATTAACATAAATGTAAAATACTTTTTTCTTTGATTAAACAGCCTTAATTTAATTTAAAAAAAACTTTACTCTACTGGTTGAAGATAATTAGAATAATAATCAAATAAAACAGCAGATGCGGAAAGCTATAAAATTAAGGTGGTAAATAAAACATCTCAGAGTAATTTCATTACGAATATGACAAGCTCTTTGCTGAATTGGTTTCTGTAAAACAATAATAAAATTTGTTTTGATATCTGAGAAGAAGAAAATTATAATTTCACTGTTTTTTCAGAAAAGAATATATTCTATGAAGAAGATACTCGTATCTTAAAATATTTTATTTAAATTAAATTTTGTTTTCGTATTCACTCCTTGCCTAAGGTCGTGGGTTTGATTCCCACTAGGAGTGGTGGCTTTTGTTTGGAAAAAAGAAGCATCGCCCCTATCTTGTCTAGAAAAGGGTGGTAACCTATAGATAACCAGTCGTAAAATTTAAATAAATTTTAAAACAGTTGGAATTTCATTTTTGGGCAATTGAGTCACCATATGGTTTTTCTTTTTAAGAATCTTTCATATTTTCTAAATCTTCTTATAAAAGTAAAAAATCGCAGTTATCACTCATTTTTCTAACTTTCTCCCAGCATTTGCTTCTTTACAATTGCTTTTCAGGATTTAAACATATTTTTAATAATAAAATAATTTGTTCTTTTATTTATAGTCTTTCATATTTGACTTATAAAGAAAGATGCTGCAAAATTTCCTATTAATTAAGTACTCCCAGATTATTACGTTTAATTGAGTGGTTAAAGTTTTTATTATTTTTTTTATTGTTTTACGGACATAGTCATTTATTGAAGTAGTTTTTGTAATATATGATACGAATGTGTATCTTTTTCTAAATTATGTATTTTAAAATGGCAGGAAGTCCTATCTTCGTGAATTTATTTTTATTTCACGTCATTGGATGCCTCTTAAATTGTACATAGTTAATTTGTTCCTGTAGAGGCGTCTGCGATCGCGGAACTTGTAGAGCACAAAATAAAGTTGAAGTTTTTATAGTATATGACTTTTTGGAATATAAAATATTTTTTTTAACATATGTTGACGATACGTTAACAGAGCATTCCAACTTTTCTTTGGTATATCTAAGTGTACTGGAGTATTAGCTAATAAAATAACATTTTATTTTGTTTCTGTTTAGATTTCTGGGGGGCTTAAAGCGTGTCTACCTTTAAGGTCATTAATTCCAGATTATTTTGATTTTATTAGCTAAAAAAATCTAATCATAATCATTTATTTATTACTAATTTATTATTATTTATAAATAGTTCGCAATTATGGCAATTTCACTCCTTCAAGATGGTACCTGTATGTTCTAATAAATCAGCATTGTAATATAAAATTTCATTCCCTTACTCCCATAAACGGAGGTTTGAAAATGTTTGTAATATACCTGATAGCCACTGCTTATTTAGCAGATGTCAAATGAGATTGTACAGGTTATTCATTTATTGTGAGCTCCACAACAGTGGCGATGAGCTCTTTGGGACGACAGAAGAAAGGTCCGTTAAATATTAAATTATTAGTTTGTTGAATAAAATAAAATAAAATATAAAGAAAAAATCAAAGAGAAAAACAAGATGGTTATATTAAATAAAATCAATTACAGAAAAATGTACAGTTGACGTGCAAGAATTAACGGTACAGGACTTACACACTAACATAAAAACTTACTTACAAAATGAATGGCAAAAAACGTGGACGAACTAAGGGAAATCAAGAATACCGTTTGTGTTTGGCCCTCGAGCAACCGATCGAACAGAAGAGACGAGGTTGTCCTTACTCGATTGCGGATCGGGCATACGTTACTGACACGTCGCCACTTAATGACGAGACAGGACGGACCAGTTTGTGCCATCTGCAACACAAACTTGACTATTAAACACATACTAACTAACTGCAAAGAACGAGACAGATTAAACCTGGCATACGACATGACTGAACTCTTGACAGATGACAGTCCACACATAAACACAATAATCACCCACCTCAAAGATACAAACATCTACAATTACTTTTAGAATTCACACAGTGTAGAAATTATAATAACATGTATGACTTAACGTGAAGTGAAGTAATGGACACAATATTTCAAAACTTTAAATTTCCAGGCTTTTTTCTAGGAAATTTTTTCTAATATATATGTCTATGTCTATTGATATGTATATATATATATATATATATATATATATATATATATATATATATATATATATATATATATATTGGTTTGTCAGTGGTTTCTACCGCCAAAATATGAAAAAGACCCGAATCGCTTCTTTCTCAAGCTCTTTATTCAATATAAATAAAAAAATCAAAATAAAATATTACTTATAGTTATACCTGCTTTTAAGTGTGTTAGGAGTATATGGATGTACGGTCTACAGTAAGTAAGTCGTGTAAGTTGTAAGGAATTGTCAAGCCGCTGTGTTGCCTACAGTCTGTCAGTATATGTTTAACACTTTGAGGTCTGTTACACTGTCTACACGTTGGTCTTTCTTTTCTGTCCAGTAAGTATGAGTGGGTAAGTCGAGTGTGGCCTATCTGAAGCCTAGATACGTAAATTACTTCGTCCTGACGAGAAAATTGTTCGGTTTTTCAAGCTCTTGTCGTGTTCTTGATTTCTTTTAATTTGTATGTACTCTTTGAGCAATCTCTTTCCCATTCATAAAGTGTGTTACTTGTTCATTTTAGTGTCTGTAAATAAGAGAATATTCCAATTCCAATTTATTTATTTGCTTTTGAGTTACAACTCATAGCACTTATATAATTCGGTTAGTTACTACGTTAGTAATATTAAATTATTCATAGGTGAGGTTACAAAAATAAAACACTAATATAAAACATTAACACAATGTAAGTTCTTTTCTTATATAATATAATTATTCTTAAATATAATTTCTTTTCTTAAATATAATTATGTGAAATAAAAAAAATAAAAAATAAAAAAAATATATACATGAAGTAATTAAAATAAAATATATATCTCTTCTTAGCTCTTATTTAAATTAAATAATATTTAATAGTAATAGTTTTTTTATTTATTATACTACAATTATTACTAAATTATTCTTTATTTACATTTTAATCTTTCAGAATTTCTGACCTTAGTTGTAAGATCTTCAAAATATAGCTGGCAAATCTGACAAACGTTTCTTTGCTATTACTATTGAGAATTGCAAGAAATGTATTCTCTTCAGCGGGTGGAATGGTAGATGGGAATAATGGTTGTCGAATGTTGTCATAAGCAGGACAGTAGAGTAGGATGTGGTATATGGTTTCTTCAGCTGTACTATTGCATAGAGTGCACAAGAGTCTGGGGTTGATGGTGTATTTGATGGACTTGGATGAGAATTTTGTGGCGTATTTGCTGGATGTTCTGAGTTGGATAATTATTTTGAGAATGGGAAATGGTATGTCTAGTAGCAAATAGTTTTGAGGAACACCGGGAATTATTGAAAGATTTTTATAGAAACAGCTGAAGTTTGAGTTTTGTTTTTTAGACAAATCATTTTTTATTAGATTGTCTTTGTATTTAGTTGTTATCGCGTTTAGATTGTTCTCAATAATATTTGAATTTTGGGTTAACCAGATATTTTGAAAATCACCGTTAAAGATTTGTTTAATTTGGGTTACCCAGTTATTTTTTTTTTTTTTTTTTTTTTTTTTTTTTTTTTTTTTTTTTTTTTTTTACGGCGCATCTACATCTAGGTCATTAGCGCCGACATCCAGGGTGCAGCGAGGAATTTTACCAGCGAGCCGTGGGATGATAAAATTCCTGCCGGAGGTTGGGAATCGAACCCACCATCTCCCGCTTATGAATCCAAGGCGCTAGCCATTAGACCACGGGAGACCCCGGTTACCCAGTTGTACTTAGATTTATTTGATGATTCTTGATCTAGTAAATAGAGCCTGTTATAGCAGAGCCTGGGTAGCCTGTCGCCCTCCATTCTAAGTAGTTTTACTAACCAAGACACAGCAGCTTTAATGACCTGGCTACTTGCATAGTCGGATCCAGTTTCTAACCTTACAATGTGACTCGGAGTTGTTTTGATGAGGTCAAATAGTCTTTTGTAGAAATTGGTTTCTGCCCGTTCTACATGATCTAGATATCTCAGACCCCATATTTCAGCTCCATATAATAGAACTGATTTAGTCAGTGCTTGGAATATTTTCTGGGTTGTGTGCCAGTGATTGGATTTTGCTCTAGTTAAAATTTTAAATACCGAGCCACATGCCGACTTAAATTTTGAAACAGCATAGTTAGTCGAATCTAAAAATAATCCAGAGGTTGTGAATTTTACACCCAGATATACAAAACCCTTCACCTGACTGATCTCAACACCTCTGTAATAACATTTAATTGGATGATTGCGCGGCCTCCCTCTATGGAAGTGTAAGATCTGCGATTTAAGAGAGTTGACAATGAGATCATTTTTTTTACACAATATTTTTCCAGAATCCTTAACTTTGAGTTCAAATCGACTGGGTTGTCAGAGAGAATTATCAGGTCATCTGCGTATAGAAGTAACAATACTTCGTTGTAGCCATCAATGCTAAGACCTGAAGCACCTTGGCTTTTGAAGAAGTTATTAATATCGTATAAAAATAATGAGAATAAATATGGACTTAAGACCTCTCCTTGCATTACTCCTTTCGTAGCTTTTATATTTTTGGAACATTCGCCTTTTGAAACTAATTGAATTAGTCTTCTCATACAAATGTTTCAACAGTCTTATTATTTTTGGACTTAGACCTAGATCATGCAGCTTATACCATAATTTCAACCGCGGTACTGAGTCAAACGCTTGTTTGAAGTCTATGAATGCTGCATATACCGATCTCTTAGGAAGACGAAGATGTATCTGTACTATCGACATCAAAACGAAAATGTTGTCCATACAGCCTCGTTGTTTTCTAAAGCCAGCTTGACATTCTGGCAGAGCTCTAACTTCATCATCCCATGTCACTATGCGGTTAAGGATAGCTTGGGAGAATATCTTAAGAATGCAGTTTGTAAGAGATATCCCACGGTAATTTTCAGGATCACTTTTATCCCCTTTTTTATAAAACATTATCATTTTCGACTCTGACCACTGTTTGGGAAATATTTCTGATAACATTATTTTATTAAATAAGCTCACAATGTACAAAATCCAATTTTGGGAAAACTTTTGTAAAATTCATTGGAGATATTATCAGGGCCAGGACTAGAGCCATTTTTTAATTTAGATATACTTGCTACGATTTCTTCTGTAGTAAAGCAATCATCCAAAAAAGGGATACCGACGCCAAAGAAATGAACATTATTATTTATATTAAGAGGATATTTCGAAAGGAAAAACTGTTCCCATTTATCCAAAGAGATATCATTAGCAATTGGTCTGTGATCTTTAAATCTATTAATAGTATCCCAAAATGTTTTAGAATTTCTGATGTTTATTAAATTGTCTTGAATCGTTCTGTAATATTGCTCTTTCTTATCTTTGATGACGCTTTTATACGATTTCTTTATCTCTATATATTTTTTAATGTATGTTTCATGAAATTGATTTATTTTACATAATACTAATTGTTTTTTCAACTTAATTTTTAAGCTCGCGCAATCTCTATCGAACCAATGCTTATTTTTTCGAATTTTATTAAACGATGAGGTTTTGAGGATTTTTTTCATTTGTAAAGCCTCAGCTACATCATGGATAGCATGGATCATATTTTCATTTATTTCATCAACCGATATCTTTGACATGTCGACTGAGACTTTATTTGATAAATTAAGCGCTGTTTTGAATAAGTGTGACTTCTCAGGATTCCAGATTAATTTAGATAACATTTTAGTTTTTTTATTCTTATGCTTATATTTAGGAGTATTTAGTTTCAGATCTAGACTTAGAAGGACAGGACTGTGATTGGACAAACTAGGAGACGTTAGAACCTCCAGATCGTAGAGATAATATAGATTCATAATATCAACCCAAACCTGATCAATAGTACTCTGCCCTTGAGAACTATAGAACGTGTAAGCCGCTGGAGAATCGCTTTCAGTTCTACCATTTACCAGAATTAGATTATTATTACTCATAAATTCATTAAGAACTCGCCCTCTCGTATTAATTTCTGTGTCAAAAGTATCATGAGAAACATTAATATTAAACGACTCAAAATTATCAGGTAGTTCTTCCTGGACACCGACTCTACAATTCGTATCACCACCGAGAATTACTAAGTCTTCAGGCTGGATTTTAATATTTTCCAAAGTGGTTTGCAGTATCTCTAGAATTATAGAAATATCATAAGAAGGCCTAAAGTAAACAAAAATTAAATATATTTTAAAGGCATTATAGTTGATTTCACAAATTATCCAATGTTGAGTTATGTCTAAAACGGTTAATGATTTTGTTAGTAAAGATAATCAAACCACCACAAGCTCTGCCCCTGGATTTTTCCTTGACAGCAGGAGAGAAGGCCGACATCTGAAAGGGAAATGAAGATAAGTCCTTCGGTTCGCTGGTGAGCCATGTCTCCGAGCAGCAGATAACTGAATACTCGGTAAACTCATTTACTTCATTGAGAAAATTTTTGAATCCTGTTGAATTCCAAAATAAAATGGTAAACATTGCCTTTTTAGATTGTTGACCAGAGTAGAAGGAGTTAATCCTTTGTTGTTCTGGTGACGATAAGGAGGATCTACCTGCTCGAGCCTCTGTTAGTTGCTAATCAGTATGGATCGTGTTGTCTCTTCTCTTCGTGGTAGTTTTCTCCAGCCAGTTCTCCAGTTTTACCGTTTTACTGATTTTTTTCTTAAACTGCTTTGGTTTTTGTTCGAGGTTCGAAACATTTCCTTCTGACTCATTATCCGTACCCGAACTATTTTGTCTTTTTGTCTTTCGATTATAGTCTTTCTTGAGTGTTTCATCCTTAAAGAGTGATTTATCAGCTTGTTCCAGAGTGAAAACTTCACCGTTCACTACGATTTTGTCCTGCCTTATCCTAGCAGGTATACCTCTGTTACGTGCTTCTCTCAGGTAAGGAACTAAATTACGCCTTATTTTACGAATTTCCAAGGAGTAGTCCTCAGACAGATTTACCATACTCCCTTTTAAGTTACGAGATAGCTTTAATATTTCTATTTTCTTTTTTAATGCCAAAAATGTAAGAACCACCGGCCTCTTGCCCCGATTTTTTCCGATTCTCTTTATATAGTCTATATCAGAGTCGTGCACCTTACCTTGCATCTCCATATTAAATATATTTAGGCATTTCTCAACTAGTTTATTACTGTTTTCATCCTCTTCTTCAGGGATATTAAACAAAATGATATTCTTCCTTCTCGAATAATTATTCATAACTGTGTGGCCTTTTTCTATCCTTGTTACTCTGTTTTCTACCTCTTTTAGATTGGAATTTAGGATTTGTATGGTATTTTTTAACTCCCTAGATTCAGCAATAGCTGATTGTACCTCCTTAGTTAGCCTTTTTGTTTCCTCGGTATTAGCAGATAGTTTCTGGGACATGTCCTGTATAAGTGTCTTCAATTCTTCCATATTTTTTCACTAAATTTGACAAAAAGAGCAAAAAATTGAGTATTCTTTAAATAGATTGTTGCCTTTGTTTATAGGTCACCTTAACGGGTTTCCTATGACGCTCTTATACGTAGTTTATGACGTATGCACAATTGCATATGGCCGTCCTTTTAGTTTGAGATAATTGCAAATTTTCAAAAGTTTTACTTACTAATAATTATGAGTAGATTAAATCCATAAACTACTGCTCCAGAGCTGCCTCTTGGAACTTTCCTTTTTTGTAGGTATCCTTAATTTTCCTCGTCAAAGCAATATAAGTTGGAACTATTTGTAGTCCTTCTTAAGACTGATGAAATTCCGTTTCATTAAATATTACGCTCATAAAAACTGTGAAAAACGGATTCTATCCTCAATATAAGTGATTTTAAAGCAATCACACCTTTTCACAGACTTAAAGGTCCACTTTATATCACTCTATTCTTAGTTTTATTTAGCACTAATGAATTGCACAAACCATCCACTGTAACCACTTATAAGAGAATATTGTGTTTATGTATTTCAACAATTCGATCATGTCGTGAGGGATATTTTACCGTATGTTTTATGGTAAAGTATCTATTGCATATTTACCAAATGCTGGTTTGTTAAGTCCTGTCATGAGATATTCGTGTGTTAGTCTTTAGCGGCCAATTCAGAGTCGAGCAAGTACAAATTAATCACAGTAAATATTGCATACAAAGAATCAACCATGCGAACAGATGAACATTTCACCTTTGTGTCCTGTTCCTTTGGGACGGTCTATGTTAACAGAGGAAGTGAGTGGAAACGATTGGGCAAACTGAGTGGAGAGGAAAGTGAATAGGTGAACTCGATAAAGTTAAGCCCTAAGGAGTAGGAAACTCAGAGGCCGTATTTCCAGGTTGGAGCTTTCTCATGTTTGGGCATGATTTCTGCGAGGGACCGTGGAGCATTCAAATTAGATTCTTCGATATAATTTAACAAGAATAGGACTCTTCATGATTATTCATAATTTAAAGGCTACATTCCATATGTAGAAAATGAAAACATTCTTGATGAGCTAACCACAAGAAGCTGTAGTAAACAGGTTTTATTGATTTCAGAACGCAACTTGAAACAGGTTATAAGGTCTCACAAACTCAATAAATGACATGCTGGAATATGCGAATGAAAATATGCTTCATTAGGATAAAGCTTTTATAAAAGAATGGAGTAGTCAAAACTTCCAACCGGTTCCACAAACTACCTACTTATTACCACCTAATAAAAAAACAAGACGTACCACAGTGTCTACAATACAATAACACATTATCTGTAAAACACTAAGAACTCTTGACATGTCGTAGCCCACACTAATTTACTATTTCATACTTTAAACAAAAAAAATATAATTTTGTAACTTTTTCGTAAATTAAATTTCATTTGTACAAAATAGAGCGAGAGTAAATAATTTTGTAATTTCATTGAAATAATTACATATATTCATTTTTTGTCTGCAATTTTATAGACGACTTGTTTTCTTTGCAATTTTATAGATGACTTTTTTTGTTTGATCTTTGATTTGATTTTTAGCACGTTTTCTCGCTCTTTCAAAAGCAGGAAGACCCGATTTTTTTTTCACGAATTTCGTTCATAAGCCATGTTTCGGTGGACGGATTCTACTGGTTAACTTGAGCTCCAAATTAGACGGAGGAAAATAAAAATAACGTACATTTTAAATTCTGAACGGTCCGTTCATTAGAACGGAATTCTCTATTCTTATTATTTTGCTAGTCGTTTAAATAAAACTCAAAGAACCAGCTTAATCTCGATTGAGAATAAAAAAATCGATCCCCCCCTTACCTTTGTGAAACTTCAGGCACAGGTTTATTTAAGGTGTATTTTCCAAACCGTATGAATTTGAGTGTTTCAATTAAAATCCTTTTAAACAACAGCTCCATTCCTTTGGCCTTTGTCTTGAAGCCCTTCCTGAATACGTTGCACTGACAGTTCTCTTTAGACTAAATATATCAGAGAAAAGGCAAGGTACATTGGTATAAGTATTATACATTGTTATAAGTACTTTATTAGTACATTGTTATAAGTGAGAATTATTTTATATAAATGTTATGTTATAAATTATGTAAGTAAATATATATATATATATATATATATATATATATAAGATCCCTGGGATTTTAAGAGTTATCATTTCACCAAAGCTAATCTTCATCCATATATTAAGTCTATTATGGTACACGACTGAAGTGATGTCAGCTGACATATTTTGGGTGGAGTGGGTAATAGAACCACTCCTGCGTTCAAAAAGGTAAAATAAAATTAATAATACCTAACCAGAACGTTTTCAGATTTTTTTAAACAATAAATGGGAGAAAATAACCTTCATCCAGACTCATGGCGGTGGACATTGCTCCATTTACGTACAAAAAAAAAACCATAAAAAATATCTTATTAAAACAAAGTATAATAATAACATTTTAAGAAATTTATTTTGAGTAGGCAGAAAAGATCAATAAATAAAATTTACCCACTGGATAATTTATTAAAATCATTTAGGTGCTTTATTAATTTATTAAATTTTAAAGTCCATTTAGGTGCTTTATTAATTTATTAAACTTTAACGTCCATTTAGGTGCTTTAAAGGCTGCGAAAAAAGTAGCTCAAAAATAAATGCAGCTTAATGGAAAGTAGCAAACCTTATGCGAAAAGGGTGTTAAGAGATTATTATTTACACGGTATGAGCTGTAAGCATTTAGCTATTGAAAATATACCAGCCGAATCCGCATAATTCCAAGGTTTTCAAATGATACTTGGGATAAGAAAACGCCCTAAGATAGCGCGAGTTATGCCTTTTTTCAAATTTCAATTACTAATACATATTCTCAAAATCTCGTCATACAACCATGACATGGGAAAGCAGTCTGTAGTATTTAACATATTTTCAGAACTATCAACAACCATATAAATGTCATCTTTCCATAAAAATACCGCTTACCTAAAATTATATACTTGTAATCACAACGATTTGTTGTTCAATGATCAAGATGAAGGACAACATTACAGAACCGAGACGTCAGAGCAACATTCTAGCCGCAAATTCCTGCAATTTTGGCTCATTGATCACATCGAGATCCGTCATGCAAACTCGAATTATACTGGAGCAACAGGCTGGAGACGTGGAGCTGACAGTCAAACATCAACCTATATTTAGCATTCCCTTTTAATCGTCATACTTGAAAAGTTCTCATGGTTACAAAACTAAAATAAATTAATTGTCTTCATTAATTATTCTTTAAATCTCAACGTCCCCCATTGATGCCGTACCTCTTTTTCTACAGAAAATCCATAACCCCTAGTGCAAATCGAACCAAGAACCTTAAATTAATATTAAACGTTGAAAATTTTTCACATTCCTTCGTTTTAGCACTTTCCTCCGAAAAAAAGTAGCTAAAAAATGTCTTCGAATCTTTATCAATCCTACCTAGTAGACACCGAATATGACCCCAGTTAAAATTTATATACATATATATATATATATATATATATATATATATATATATATATATATATAAATATATATATATATATATAAATATATATATATATATATATATATATATATATATATATATATAACGGTGTGGATTTGTATAAGGGACAAACATACAGACGGACAGCTGGTAGACGTTTTTGACTTAGCCTACGACACTCCTCAGATTAAGATCCACATGTGTACCGAGTTTAGTCAAAATCGTACGAACGGTGTGGATATGTATAAGGGACAAACATACAGACAGACAGCTGGTAGATTTTTTTAACCTAGCCTGGGAGATTTCTCATATCTAGACCTACCATTATTCCAAGTTTGGTCAAAATCGGTCAAACGGTGTGGATTTGTATAAGAAAAAAACAAACAAACACACAGAAAAACATACAGACACGGGATTTACGTATATATATATATATATATATATATATATATATATATATATATATATATATATATATATATATACATATTTGTAAATCACGTGTCTGTATGTTTTTCTGTGTGTTTGTTTGTTTTTTTCTTATACAAATCCACACCGTTTGACCGATTTTGACCAAACTTGGAATAATGGTAGGTCTAGATACGAGAAATCTCCCAGGCTAGGTTAAAAAAAAAAAAATCTACCAGCTGTCTGTCTGTATGTTTGTCCCTTATACACATCCACACCGTTCGTCCGATTTTGACTAAACTCGGTACACAGGTAGATCCTAATCTGGGGAGTGTCGTAGGCTAAGTCAAAAAAGTCCGTTTCGGAGGAACTGCGTCATCTTAGCGCGGTTCCGTTCTTATCTCTAGTGTTTATGAAGGCATAGAATAGAAAAAGTTATTACTTTGTTTAGATCAATAGCGAAACACCTATCCAAATGAAATCTCAAACAAACCAGTCTTGAAAGGTCTTGATTTACAATCTTACCTGTATGGGTCAGCTATCCCATAAGTCGGGCAGAAAGGCCTCCGCTCAGAGGCATTTGGAAAGCCTTGGGATCTCTCTCTTTGAACGCTACATTTCTAACAATAAATTGATCTTCTTATTTTACTTAATCTGCTTTATTGTCAAATACATTATCTGACTATAAGCAATTTAAAAATAACAAGGAATAAAACAGACAAAAAGAACAGTTCGAATAAGCGAAATCAATTACTTTAAAGTTTTAAGCACTTATTTCTCCGATTCACATCGCCTAATCAAAACTTTCATCGGAACCATTTTTGTAGAGCATTTAGTGAGGTTTCTAATGGTCATCTTCCGGTTCCCAAGATTCTCAACCTTTTTCGAGATATTAAGGAAAGTGGGGTCTCCCGTGGTCTAGTGGCTAGCGCACTAGATTCATAAGCGGGAGATGGTGGGTTCAATCCCCACCGGCGCCAGAAATTTTCTCATCTCAGGGCTCACTGAGAAAATTCCTGGTTGCACCCTGGATCTCGGCGCTAATGGCCAAGAATTATGTCGAAGCGCCGTAAAAAAAGAAAAAAAAAAAAAAAAAAGTTAAGGAAAGTATAGAAAGTTACCATAACAAAAAGAACAGTTCGAATAAGCGAAATCAATTACTTTAAAGTTTTAAGCACTTATTTCTCCGATTGACATCGCCTAATCAAAACTTTCATCAGAACCACTTTTGTAGAGCATTTAGTGAGCTTTCTAATGGTCATCTTCCGTTCCCCAAGATTCTCAACCTTTTTCGAGATATT
This sequence comes from Gonocerus acuteangulatus, assembly GCA_946811695.1. Classification (NCBI taxonomy): domain Eukaryota; kingdom Metazoa; phylum Arthropoda; class Insecta; order Hemiptera; family Coreidae; genus Gonocerus; species Gonocerus acuteangulatus. The sequence continues at coordinate 80,165,774 of OX328124.1, read as the reverse complement.
AAGGAACGACGGATTTTTGTACCAAATTTCATCACAATCGGACCATTAGGGAAGCCAGAAATGAGCGAACAGACAAATATATATATATATATATATATATATATATATATATATATATATATAAGTCCGACTCGCAGGAACTGCATCATCTTAGCGCGGTTCCGTTCTTATCCCTAGTCTAATTTGGAAAGATTAAAATATTTATTTATTGATAAGGCTTCGCATCTTATCTAGAAGGGTCAGTAAACACTAGAAAGGGTCCCGCTTGTTACAAGGTCTTGGAATCTAGGAAATCTATATTTCTAACAATAAATTGTTTTGTTATTTTACTTAACCAGTTTTCTTGTAAAATACATTATCCAACTATAAGCAATTAAGAAATAACAAGGAATAAAAACAGACAAAAAAACCGTTCGAATAAACGAAATCAATTACTTTAATGTTTTAAGCACTTATTTCTCCGATAATTAAAACTTTTGTCAGAACATTTTTTGTAGAGCATTTTGTAAGCTTTCGAATGGTAACCTTTCGCTTCCCACGATGTTCAACCGTTTTCGAGATATTAAGAAATTATACGAAAATCCCAAAACTTTTCATTATTTCTAGCAATAGAAAATTGGTCTCATTTTACCTATCCTGTTTTACAGACAAATACATTTTCCAAACATAAGAAATTACAAAAATAAAAATCAATAAAAAACTAAGGGAAAGAGACAAAAATTACAAAAAGAACGACAAACACCCGTTCATAAGAACTAAACAGACGTATTTGAAGTTTTAAGCACTTATTTAAAATATACGAAGTTCCCAAAACTTTTCATGTCTGTTCATAAAATATTTTATTCTAACCATTCCTTAACTCCATACGTAACCAAAAGTTTAAGATATTAGTTTTGATAAAATTTGAACATGCAAAAAATGTTTCAACTGAATCCCATGATTTTACCAAAACCAAAAACGTTATTCAGCAACTATGTTCCCAATTTTCTCGAAAACGGTTAAACCTATCGCCTTAAAAATGGTTTCATTCGTTTTCCTAGGCCAAGAAGCCTACAAAACGAGTACTTAAAGCATATGAACTCAAAAATGTTCACGCGAAGGGGGGGGGGGTCCTCCCTATGAAGGGAGGGAGGAACCGCGCTAACAATATCAACAGATCTAAGGTGTTACACGGTAGCTGGTGAAAGAAAGAATGAGAAGGCTCGTATTGTAATTCTCTGTATGCAGGGTCTGCTTCCAGGTAAAGTCATATACTTTTACTGCCCTTTACCGTTACTCAGAAAGCTCTTTGTGTTTACAAACAAAGGACTCGGTATAGACCACCCGTATTAACCCAAAAGTGATTATATCAAGCTTGATAAACTTCCTGAATTAAATTAAGGAATTTAAGAGTGTTTAAAATAGGTTCTTGATCTAGTCAAAAAATTCAAGGAGAATTAGATCATGAATAGAAAATTTCGGCCAAACAGAAGGAAAACAACAATAACAAGGATAGTCAAACTTCGTTTTCAAAGATTGTTAGTTGTAACACAAAAACGGTCACTCATGATTCTAATAAATTAACTGTGAAGGGTGATTACACAAATATTCCTGTTGAGGCTTTAAAGCTTCAATTTAAAAAACATATTAACCCGCAGGAATTATAGATTGGCTTAAAAACATAACATCATTGAAAAAAGGATTTCTTATTATTGAATCAAACAAAAACGATATAGAGGTTTTTTCAGCAGAGTTTTCAAATATATGCAAAGACCTGTTGATCAAGAAAATTAAAATAAAAAATAGAGTTCTCTGTAAAAGGTTTAATGAGTTCTATTAAATACATATTTTCCAATTTAGTTATAATTTTAACTATTGGAATTATTATACAAAGATTCATATAATTACTCAACAATAGATTCTAATTTGAAGCACAGCTATTTCGATATCTACCTGTACTAAAACGTGAAATCATTTTTTAGGCACTTCGGATGACGTCATTGGGCCGACGTCAGAAGCGTGTTTTCTATCTGTGGAGTGAAGCAGGAAACGAGTTAAAAACAGCAACCAATTAAAAGGTGAGGTAAATAGAGGAAAAACGCCGTTCATGGTGGTAGACAATCTTACAAGACATTTCGCTCAGAAATCTCCGAAATATTCTTACTAATTTTACGTATCCTGTTTTATAACCAAATAGATTTATATTCTATAATCAATAAGAAAAACTACTAGCAATAAAAAACTATGGGTAACAGATGAAAATAGGGAATACCAAGAACAATTCTAAAGAACGAAATCAACACCAGTACTGTAATATAGATATTCATAAGGCATATTCGAATTCTAACAAACAAAATATTGCTTCTAATTATGCGTATCCTGTTTACTGACAAATACATTTGACTGCTCTAAGCAAGTACAAAAATAACGAGCAGTGAAAAATAGAACTGCGGGAAACACACAAATATATCCGTTTAAATAAACGAAACTAACTGGCAAATCCAAAACTGACATTTCATACGGTACAGCCTGATATATTTCTAGCGAAATCAATTACTTTAAAGTTTTAAGCACTTATTTCTCCGATTGACATCGCTTATTCAAAACTTTCTTGAGAACCTTTTTTTGTAGACCATTTAGTAAGCTTTCGAATGGTAACCTTTCGCTTCCCAAGATTTTCAACCGTTTTCGAGATATTAATGAAAGTATACGAAGTTCCCAAAATTTTCATCATTTCTAGCAACAGAAAATTGGTCTCAGTTTTCCTATCCTGTTTTACGAACAAATACATTTTCCTAACATAAGAAATTACAAAAATAAAAAGCAATAAAAAACCAAGGGAAAGAGACAAAAATTACAAAAAGATCGACAAAAACCCGTTCATAAGAACAAAACAGACGTATTTGAAGTTTCAAGCACTTATTTCTCCGATTGACATAACCTAATCAAAAATAGTTTTAGAATCATTTTTGTAGAGAATTTAGTAAGCTTTCAAATAGTTTCTATCTACGTACCACGATTTCCCAACCGTGTTCGACATATTAATGAAAGTATACGAAGTTCCCAAAACTTTTCATCTCTGTTCATAAAATATTTTATTCTAACCCTTCCTTAACTCCAAACGTAACATAACTTTCTACATATTAGTTTTAATGAAAGTAGAACATGCAGATAATGTTTCAACTGAATCCCGTGATTATAAGTACCCAAACCAAAAACGGTATTCAAAAACTATTTTCCAATTTTCTCGAAAACGGTTAAAGCTATCGCCTTGAAAATGGTTTCATTCGTTTTCCTAGCCCAAGAAGCCTATAAAAAGAGTACTTACAAGCTTATGAACTCAAAAACGTAAGCGTTACGATTTGTTCTGCGCGAATTTCGCCCAGACGCCATCTTCCAGTGGGCGGATTTTGCTGGTTAACGAACTTGACCTTTCAAATTGGACGACGGATTTTTGAACCAAATTTCATTACAATCGGACCATCAGGGAAGCCAGAAATGAGCGAACAGACAAATATATATATATATACAAATTTGAACCACCGTTATTTTCGGTCTCTAGGGGTTCTGAAACGCGAAATTTTCTTGTCGGCACTCCCGGATTGTTTCATTGTATCAACCTTATAAGCGGGGTTCCTCCCTATGGGGGAGGGAGGAACCGCGCTAAAACGTCTACCAGCTGTCTGTCTGTATGTTTGTTCCCTATAAAAATCCACACCGTTCGTCCGATTTTGACTAAACTCGATACACAGGTAGATCCTAATCTGGAGAGTGCCGTAGGCTAGGTCGAAAACCTCTACCAGCTGTCTGTCTGTATGTTTGTTTCCTATAAAAATCCACACCGTTCGACCGATTTGACCTAAGTTGGAACACAGGTAGATCTTGATACGGCGATTGTCATAGGCTAGGTCAAAACGGCTACCATCTGTCTGTCTGTATGTTTGTTCTTTATACAAACCCACACCGTTTGACAGATTTTGAACAAACTGGGCACACAGGTTGGTCTTGATCAGGGGATCGTCTGTATGTTTTTTTTTTTTTTTTTTTTTTTTTTTTTAAATAAAAATCCACACCGTTAGACCGATTTTTACCAAACCTGGCATACATGTATGTCTTGATACGGGGGGTGTTATAGGTTAGGTCAAAGTCGTCTAGGACTCCCAGTTGGGAGGTCACGGGTTCGAAACAGTTACAGATTCGTGTTATTAGATTTTAATGATACTTATTTGGTTTCTAATTTATTTAGGCTTTTCTTAATGCGGAAAGTAGGTGTAGCATGGCACGCCGGGTAACAGCTAGTATATATATATATATATATATATATATATATATATATATATATATATAGTTATATATGTGTCCGTTAACACGATACAGGCCAGAGTTTTTGGTATTTCGCCATGAAACTTGGTATGTAGTATTCCCCCATCAAACGATTGAACGAGTTCGTAAACCAAGAAAATCGGTCCATCCGGAGGGGGGGTTACTCTGGAGCCAAAGTAGTTATTCGTCAATAGCAGCCAAACGTTATTTTAAATTTCAACGAAACTCTGAATTTGTTGTGGTCAACTGAAGAGAAAAATTTGTTGTAAAAATAAACTTAATCGGTTAACTAGAATGAGGGGTTTACTCGGGACAGAAATTACTAATATACCGGTCTTAATTTCTGTTGCATTGTAACGAAACTCTTTATACGTCCTGGCTATCTAATAAGAAAGAAGTGTGAAAATGAACTTAATCGGTCTATCGGAAGGGGGGGGGGGCGTGTTACTTTGTACTATGTTTGAATTGAATTCTCTCGCCAAACGTAGGTTCGCGAAACTCATCAAGATCAATAGATGAAAATGTGAAGCTTTGTGTATTTATTACGTAGTGTAGTACCCCGCATACACAAAAAACTGGAAGGAAATTAATTACAAAATTATTAATTGAAAGAGCTGCTCATAAAAGTAAAAGAGCAGAACAATTTATGTTTTAGCGCGGTTCCTCCCTACCTCCATAGGGAGAACCCGCTTATGAGGTTGACCTCACGACGCAATCCGGAAGTGCCAACTAGAAACTTTCTCGTTTCAGACAGATATATATATATATATATATATATATATATATATATATATATATATATGTGTGTATATATATATATATATATGTGTGTGTGTACATATTTATATATATGCTTGTCTGTTATCGCTCTAGCAAGCTCAAAAAGGCCCGATTTTGATGGAATTTGGTACAAAAATCTGTCTTCTAATTTGAAAGGCCAAGTTCGTTAACCAGCAGAATCCGCCCACGGGAAGATAGTGTTTGGGGCGAAATTCGCGCAAAAAAAAAAATCGTAACGCTTACGTTGTTGAGTTTATATGCTTGGAGGTACTTGTTTTATAGGTTTCTTAACATAGGAAAACAAATGAAACAATTTTTAAGGTGGTATGTGTAACCGTTTTTGAGAAAAGTGGAATCAATGTTTTTGTAAGTCATTATTTTTTTGTGGGTACTTAGAATCGCGGGATTCAATTGAAATATTTTCTACATATTGGAAATTAATCCCAACTAAGATTTTTAAATTTTGGTTATATTTGGAGTTAAGGAAGTATGCGAAAAAATATTTTATTAATAGACATGAAAAGTTTTCGGATCTTCACACATTTTTCGTAAATATCTCGATAACGGTTGGGAAATCGTGGTAAGTGGAAGGTGACCATTCGAATGATTACTAAATTGTCTACAAAAAAAGGTTCAGAAGAAATATTCGATGGGGCAACGTTAATCAGAGATATAAGCGCTTAAAACTTAAAAAGTGTTTGTTTTGTTGTTTTGAACGGGTTTTTGTCTTTGTTTACCTCACTTTTTAATTGGTTGTTTTTTGTTTTAAATTGCATTTATCAGTGAAATTAGTATTTTAATAAAATAAGCCAAGAAACAGTGAAATGTATTGGTAATAAGTTTGGAGTGGCTGTGGTAATCATAATGGCGTATACATAAGTTTGTTTTTAATTCTCCTATCTATATAACCTTCCTCATAGCCTACAACTGAAGTTATCGTTATTTCTTATTTTATATAAAGATTTTACCCTTGAGAGAATGGAATTTTATTTGCCAAGAAGCACATATTTACAGTTCATTATAACAGTAAAATGAATTTGCTAGTAAAACAAAAGAAACTTAAAATGACAACGAATTTTTGGTTCGAAATTGAGCCTTCTGTGCAGTAGTCGAAGAGTGAGTATGTTTTGAGTACACAATTGTATTGACTTATTCAGACTTCCTCAAAAATGAGGATTAAGAATTATCCGTATTGGCTACTGTCAGTTTCCTGTGATTTGTGACGCCTAATCTATTCCATTTCTTCGAGATGTAGGGAACCGCGCTAAGATGACGCAGTTCCTGCGAGTTGGACTTTTTAGCACAAAATTTCTTCAAATCTTTATCGCTCCTACCTAGTAGACACCGAAAATGACCCCCGTTAAAATTTATATCTATCTATATATATGTGTGTGTATCTGTTAACACGTTTTTGTTTATTCTTCACGAAACGTGGTATATAGCGTTCGATTAGCAAACGATTGAACGAGTTCGTTAACCACCAAAATCGGTCCACCGGGAGGGGGGGGGGTTACCCTGGACCCAAAACACTAATTTGCCCACGCCAGCCGTAGTTTTTGTTATATTTCAACGAAACTCGGTATTCGTTATGTTGATCTAAATAGAGAAATACGTTGTAAAAATAAACTAAATCTGTTCATTAGGAGGGGGGTTTACTCCGAACCCACGTTACCAATTTACTACCAGCCGCGTTTTTTTTTTACTACCAGCCGTATTTTTTGTTACATTTCAACGAAACTCGGTATTTGTGGTGTTAATCAACAGAGAAAAATGGTTTGTAAAAATAAACTAAATCGGGATATTTGGAGGGGAGGGGGTTTACTCCAGACCTATAGTACTAATATACTCATACCGGTCGTAACTTCAGCTGTATTGTAACGAAACGCGGTATACGTCGTGGGTATCTCATGAGAAAGAAGTGTTGTAAAAATGAATTCTATTGGAAAGAAGGGTTTACTTTAAACTCTGTTTCATTAGAATTAGCTCGCGAGACGTAGGTTCCCAAAGCCGCCGCAAGGAGCGCTATCTCCCACTAGGGGGACTGTATCCTGTTCCTGAGTCAGATCAAAAGACGGAAAATGAAGTTTTTGTGTATTGATTAAGTAGTACAGTATCATGTATTAACATAACTCTGGAAGCAAATTATTGAACAGTTCTCGTAAGAAATGTAAATGAGCAGAACTATTCACGTTTTTATTTTATTTATATAGGCTATTTACAGCAAATTATTCAGTAATGTAGTCTGAACTAAAAAAATTTTGAGGAAAGTGCTTAGTAATGCAGCTCCTGCGTGACGGACTTTTATTTTATTTATCTATAAAGGTTATTTTAAGCAAATTATTCGACCCTACCCAATTCTGAGGAAAGTGCTTAGTTATTATTTCTAAAGAATGTTGTCAGAGAAACTCCATTTTCGGTATTATATTATCTTTTTTTTTTTTTTTTTTTTACTTAAGAACGTCTGATGTCTAAAACTTATTAAAACAATATTGCTTTTGATATGAAAAATTGTTTAAAGCATCCTTCGTTTATTTGTGACTGTCTATCGACTTTAATTTCAAATACAAAATGATTTCATATAAATCGAGCGCCATTTTAAGGAGAACGACTAGCTATTTAATGTACAATATTTTGTATTTAAACTGTTTTTTGGGGGGTTTCATATCCTCAAACAAATCTCAAACACGTACTTTCACACTCGGAGTTTAGGATATTTTGAAAACCTAAAGTAATAAAGCAATATTGAGGCCATATTTAAAAGTAATGAGGGAAATGGGAAGTGGTAAAAAGTATTTCTCGGCTTGGATGCGAATTGAGCATTTCAAAATAATTTAAAACTGATAGAGCTAGACTTCGTTATAGATTACTGTTTTTTTTTGTTGTATGCCTGTATATTCAAAGACTTAAATGTTTCAAACGTAATTATAGTTATCATATTGTTTGTTTTTTATCTGCGAGTAGGACATTAGCTCCGGTCTATCTGTTAGTTGCCAACCTTCCGAAAATCCAGCATGGAGCAAGGAATATTTCCTGCGAGGCCATAGATGAAAAACTCAACATCCTACAAGCGAGAATCAAACACGCATCCCTTTAGGAAGGAACTATTTAGTAATCAGCAAAATTATTTAAATAGGCATTCTATTCCTTCCACCCTAATCCCTATATATATATATATATATATATATATATATATGTGTGATTTACAAATATATAACTTTTTGGGATGTTGAAAATACTTATTACAGAAAATTTATAAATCATGAAACATTTTTGACCATAGTGTAAATATACCCTTGTGGTTCTTTAGCTACACAAAATACGAGAACATAGGTACAGTGAGTGTCAACATACTGTACCTATGTTTTATACACTAAGTTTATTTAGAAAAACAAAAGCAGTTTTTATGAAGCACCGTATCGGTAAAAATAATGTAAATGGTACAGGAGAGATAATTAGTCATCAATAAGTTATTCTATTTATCAATAATATAAAACAAAAAAAAAATCGTTAGATATTAACAATCAACATTATAAATCCATATACACAAAAATGACAATGAGTCAAAAGTATTGATACACTACATGTGTTTCATGAAAAAGTACTTACTTACTCAGTAAAGAGTCCCATACTGCTGAAAATAATTTAAATTGTACGAGTAAAAAAAAAATCAACAATAATTTATTCTATTTTACTATACAAAATATCTAATGACTTATTATTGGATATTGTAGATAATTAAAATATCTTATTAATGATTTTCTAGTACTCGCGTAGAATTATTTTTATCGGCATGGTGTTTTTACAAAGTATTATGAAATGTATCAATAATCTCTTCTGTACATCATATTTACCGATATGATGCTCCTTAAATAGTACATTTTATCAAAATAAAGGTAGTGTATCAATATTTTTGACTCTCACTGCCAATCGTTTAATAAAAGAAACATTATTAATTTCATTAGAGGTTTCAATAATCAGTTACTGTTTTACAAGTCATAATTGAATAAGGTAGTTATAGAATTTCTCTCTCCCCTGTTGATTCCGTTAAGAAACACGCATGCACAAAACATAAATGTATATACATATTATATATGGGAAGGTGCAATACATAGTAAAGACATATCCAACGTTAAATCTATTGTTGGTGATCGACAATGGTTGGTAGGTTGATTCTCGGACATCAGTATAATTCGTCCATTTTCTGTATGCCTTGGGATGAGAAGGGATCGGATATACTTCGCTATGAGTGAAGTTCCTCGATTCCACTTCCGTTTTGGCAGCTTAGATTTATTTTTCCTCGACGGTAAATAGAAACAAACTGGCAAAACTAAATAAAACCAAATAAATTAACCATTGTCGGGCTATAGTCCTGATAAACCTTAATTAAAACAAGAATGCCTGCCAAGAAGGAGCTGCATAATTAAGAAATTTTCTCAGGTTTATTTCTATTAGACGTTCACCGAGTTTTGATGCTATATAATAAAAAAGTCCGACTCGCAGGAACTGCAGCATCTTAGCGCGGTTCCGTTCATGTCCCTAGTGCCATTTGATAAGCTTAGAAAAGAAATAAACTTATTTTTTTTATATATCTCGTGAAAATTGTCAAAATCCTGTCGAACATCTCGAATAAAAGTGATATTAAGGCGTCAGGGACACCGACAGTAGCTAACTTTTACACAGAAGCGGAAATTACAGAATCTGGCTCTCATTCTAAAGCAAAGCTCTATAAATCAATACAAAATATGCCTAATAAAGCCTTTCTAGAGGATACAGAAGCATGGGCGTATATGAGGGGGGGGGGCTGCAGCCCCTCCCGAAATTTTGAATTGATGATAAAAACTTCTCGTAAAACCCTTAAAAATAAATTAAATAAGATCACTTAGTTCATAAAACATATTTTATTTTACGTGCAATAGCGTTTTAGTTGCCTAAAACTATTCCAAGCTCTAAATATTTAGTATTCCATACCCTAGAAATGGTCTCAGCCCCCCCCCCCCCCGAAATTGTTTTTATATACGCCCGTGTACAGAAGGATCAAGAAGAAGTACACAAGATTGAGTAGAATACCCTGCCTAATATAGCCTATATAGAATAATATGCCGAATAAAACGTATCTAGTAAATACACAAGGACAAATAAAAGTCTTGACGAATAACAAGTCAAAAAAAAAACTTTATTTAACAAAATAAAACAAAGTTTAGTTGCCCAACTACAATAGAATAATATACCTAATTAAGTCTACGGAGTAGACACAAATGGACCAAAAACAAGTCTTGTGGAATATTGATTTTTTTCTAATTAAATACTTTTTATCAATATTTAGTATATAACCTTTGTTGAAAATTATTGATTGCTAATTGATGAATCGGTTTACAACTAAGTAGTCTTAAGTGCTCTTCGCCTAGGCTTTGTATTTGTGTCGGCAGATACCTGGGGTATATTTACAGCTCTTGAGGATTAACTCTTAGCAGGTAAATTTCCTGCGGCCCCATTGTGTTCTAGGGGCATTGAACCGCCATATACGCTCATAGTATCTAGCCGTTGTGAAGTTTATTTTTTGGATTTAGGACTTAATATACATATGTAGACTAAATCATAGCAAGAAGTAATCCTCCGTCGTCGGTTCTTAACTATGTAGACTCGCTAATGTTATCCAATCTTAGATACATCGTATTTAAAATCCACAGCAAAAACACGACATTTCATCAGAATCCCCTGCTGAATAAAACTTATATAGAATAATATGCAAAATAAAGCCTATCTAGTGGATAAAAATAGAGGAAAAAAGCCGTTCGTGGTGGTAGAAAATCTTAAAAGTATTTCGCTCAGAAATCTCCGAAATATTGTCACTAATTTTACGTATCCTGTTTTATAGCCAAATAGATTTATATTCTATAATCAATAAGAAAAACCTACTAACAATAAAAAACTATGGGTAACAGATGAAAATAGGGAATACCAAGAATAATTCTAAAGAACGAAATCAACACCAGTACTGTAATCTAGATATTCATACGGCATCATCGAAATCTAACAAACAAAATATTGATTCTAATTATACGTATCCTGTTTTATTGACAAATACATTTGACTACTATAAGCAATTAAAAACACTAGGGAATATGCCAAAGAACTCAGAGTAGGAGCCTCGACAGTTTCAAGACATTTGAAGGAAATCGACAAATCCAAAGCTGACATTACTTCGCTTATTCAAAACTTTCTTTAGAACCTTTCTTGTAGACCATTTAGTAAGCTTTCGAATGGTAACCTTTCGCTTCCCAAGATTTTCAACCGTTTTCGAGATATTAAGAAATTATACGAAGTTCCCAAAACTTATCATTATTTCTGACAACAGAAAATTGGTCTCATTTTACCTATCCTGTTTTACAAACACATACATTTTCCTTACAAATACAACATAAGAAATTAAAGAAATAAAAAGCAATAAAAAAACCTAGGGAAAGAGACAAAAATTACAATAAAAAAGTCCGACTCGCAGGAACTGCAGCATCTTAGCGCGGTTCCGTTCATGTCCCTAGTGCCATTTGATAAGCTTAGAAAAGAAATAAACTTATTTTTTTTATATATCTCGTGAAAATTGTCAAAATCCTGTCGAACATCTCGAATAAAAGTGATATTAAGGCGTCAGGGACACCGACAGTAGCTAACTTTTACACAGAAGCGGAAATTACAGAATCTGGCTCTCATTCTAAAGCAAAGCTCTATAAATCAATACAAAATATGCCTAATAAAGCCTTTCTAGAGGATACAGAAGCATGGGCGTATATGAGGGGGGGGGGCTGCAGCCCCTCCCGAAATTTTGAATTGATGATAAAAACTTCTCGTAAAACCCTTAAAAATAAATTAAATAAGATCACTTAGTTCATAAAACATATTTTATTTTACGTGCAATAGCGTTTTAGTTGCCTAAAACTATTCCAAGCTCTAAATATTTAGTATTCCATACCCTAGAAATGGTCTCAGCCCCCCCCCCCCCGAAATTGTTTTTATATACGCCCGTGTACAGAAGGATCAAGAAGAAGTACACAAGATTGAGTAGAATACCCTGCCTAATATAGCCTATATAGAATAATATGCCGAATAAAACGTATCTAGTAAATACACAAGGACAAATAAAAGTCTTGACGAATAACAAGTCAAAAAAAAAACTTTATTTAACAAAATAAAACAAAGTTTAGTTGCCCAACTACAATAGAATAATATACCTAATTAAGTCTACGGAGTAGACACAAATGGACCAAAAACAAGTCTTGTGGAATATTGATTTTTTTCTAATTAAATACTTTTTATCAATATTTAGTATATAACCTTTGTTGAAAATTATTGATTGCTAATTGATGAATCGGTTTACAACTAAGTAGTCTTAAGTGCTCTTCGCCTAGGCTTTGTATTTGTGTCGGCAGATACCTGGGGTATATTTACAGCTCTTGAGGATTAACTCTTAGCAGGTAAATTTCCTGCGGCCCCATTGTGTTCTAGGGGCATTGAACCGCCATATACGCTCATAGTATCTAGCCGTTGTGAAGTTTATTTTTTGGATTTAGGACTTAATATACATATGTAGACTAAATCATAGCAAGAAGTAATCCTCCGTCGTCGGTTCTTAACTATGTAGACTCGCTAATGTTATCCAATCTTAGATACATCGTATTTAAAATCCACAGCAAAAACACGACATTTCATCAGAATCCCCTGCTGAATAAAACTTATATAGAATAATATGCAAAATAAAGCCTATCTAGTGGATAAAAATAGAGGAAAAAAGCCGTTCGTGGTGGTAGAAAATCTTAAAAGTATTTCGCTCAGAAATCTCCGAAATATTGTCACTAATTTTACGTATCCTGTTTTATAGCCAAATAGATTTATATTCTATAATCAATAAGAAAAACCTACTAACAATAAAAAACTATGGGTAACAGATGAAAATAGGGAATACCAAGAATAATTCTAAAGAACGAAATCAACACCAGTACTGTAATCTAGATATTCATACGGCATCATCGAAATCTAACAAACAAAATATTGATTCTAATTATACGTATCCTGTTTTATTGACAAATACATTTGACTACTATAAGCAATTAAAAACACTAGGGAATATGCCAAAGAACTCAGAGTAGGAGCCTCGACAGTTTCAAGACATTTGAAGGAAATCGACAAATCCAAAGCTGACATTACTTCGCTTATTCAAAACTTTCTTTAGAACCTTTCTTGTAGACCATTTAGTAAGCTTTCGAATGGTAACCTTTCGCTTCCCAAGATTTTCAACCGTTTTCGAGATATTAAGAAATTATACGAAGTTCCCAAAACTTATCATTATTTCTGACAACAGAAAATTGGTCTCATTTTACCTATCCTGTTTTACAAACACATACATTTTCCTTACAAATACAACATAAGAAATTAAAGAAATAAAAAGCAATAAAAAAACCTAGGGAAAGAGACAAAAATTACAAAAAGAACGACAAAAACCCGTTCATAAGAACAAAACAGACGTATTTGAAGTTTTAAGCATTTATTTCTCCGATTGACATAACCTAATCAAAAATAGTTTTAGAATCATTTTTGTAGAGAATTTAGTAAGCTTTCAAATAGTTTCAATCCACTTACCACGATTTCCCAACCGTGTTCGAGATATTAATGAAAGTATACGAAGTTTCCAAAACTTTTCATATCTGTTCATAAAATATTTTATTCTAACCCTTCCTTAACTCCAAACGTAACATAACTTTCAACATATTAGTTTTAATGAAAGTAGAACATGCACATAATGTTTCAACTGAATCCCGTTATTCTAAGTACCCAAACCAAAAACGGTATTCAAAAACTATTTTTCCAATTTTCTCGACAACGGTTAAAGCTATCGCCTTGAAAATGGTTTCATTCGTTTTTCTAGCCCAAGAAGCCTATAAAACGAGTACTTACAAGCTTATGAACTCAAAAACGTAAGCGTTACGATTTTTTCTGCGCGAATTTCGCCCCAAACGCCATCTTCCAGTGGGCGGATTTTGCTGGTTAACGAACTTGACCTTTCAAATTGGACGACAGATTTTTGTACCAAATTTCATCAAAATCGGACCATTCGTCTTCTATTTAGAGAGCGAACAGACAAATATATATATATATATATATATATATAAATAAATATATACATATATATATATATACAAATTTGAACCACCGTTATTTTCGGTTTCTAGGGGTTCTGAAACGCAAAATTTTCTAGTCGGCACTTCCGGATTGTTTCATTGTATCAACCTTATAAGCGGGGTTCCTCCCTATGGGGGAGGGAGGAACCGCGCTAAAAAGAACGACAAAAACCCGTTCATAAGAACAAAACAGACGTATTTGAAGTTTTAAGCATTTATTTCTCCGATTGACATAACCTAATCAAAAATAGTTTTAGAATCATTTTTGTAGAGAATTTAGTAAGCTTTCAAATAGTTTCAATCCACTTACCACGATTTCCCAACCGTGTTCGAGATATTAATGAAAGTATACGAAGTTTCCAAAACTTTTCATATCTGTTCATAAAATATTTTATTCTAACCCTTCCTTAACTCCAAACGTAACATAACTTTCAACATATTAGTTTTAATGAAAGTAGAACATGCACATAATGTTTCAACTGAATCCCGTTATTCTAAGTACCCAAACCAAAAACGGTATTCAAAAACTATTTTTCCAATTTTCTCGACAACGGTTAAAGCTATCGCCTTGAAAATGGTTTCATTCGTTTTTCTAGCCCAAGAAGCCTATAAAACGAGTACTTACAAGCTTATGAACTCAAAAACGTAAGCGTTACGATTTTTTCTGCGCGAATTTCGCCCCAAACGCCATCTTCCAGTGGGCGGATTTTGCTGGTTAACGAACTTGACCTTTCAAATTGGACGACAGATTTTTGTACCAAATTTCATCAAAATCGGACCATTCGTCTTCTATTTAGAGAGCGAACAGACAAATATATATATATATATATATATATATAAATAAATATATACATATATATATATATACAAATTTGAACCACCGTTATTTTCGGTTTCTAGGGGTTCTGAAACGCAAAATTTTCTAGTCGGCACTTCCGGATTGTTTCATTGTATCAACCTTATAAGCGGGGTTCCTCCCTATGGGGGAGGGAGGAACCGCGCTAAAATGTGTTCAATTGTTAGCTAGAGGAATGCTATATAACAAGTTTCGTTGTGAAAAAACGAAAACTCCGGCGAGTATCGTGTTACAGTATTTCACCATTTTCTTTACTACAGTATAATAATAAAGAAAATGGCGGAGCAGTGCACATGGACTGTATTTGTCCTAAGGAGAAAAAATGGTAGAAGCTGCAATTAATGAAAACATTGTGATGATGACAAACCCTTTTTAAAAACAGGGTATAGAAAATGGACTGCTTATTTGAAATTTTATGAAAATGGCCTCACGGCCGAAACGTTCAAATGTGGAAAATAATAAATGAAATTAATTTCTTCTAGATCCTTCTGCTCAAATCCAGGAACATAAATATGCTTTAGGTCCACCCGAGAAACCTATTTAATCTACTCTATCACATACAGTCTTCTGTTTCGTACTTGGCCACCGCGCATGAGCGAACGCTAGCTGACACTTTTTTTGTAGCGTTTTTTCTAGTTTAGTCATCACTAAAGCATATTTGAGGAGATTAGTATCAAAGTTGGACAACTCCACTTTTGCTTTTTTTACAGGAGAGGCAAAAAACCATATCTACTATATTGATGTCAGTATCATGGTGATTTTTTTATATATTATTCTTATAGGCCCCAGAAACATATTTTCAAAGGCATTACAAAATTATATGACTAATTACACTTTAAATAGTGGAGTTGTCCATGTTTGAAACCAAGTCATGGAGTTGTCTGTTTTTAAAACCAAAGGGAGCCATTTTAAAATTTAACCTACCCTCTTTTGGAAAAAAAAAAATATATGAATTCGATATGCACGAGTGTTTTAATATAATATAATTATGTCTAATGTATAAAAAAAAATCATATAGTTAAAAATTACTTTAAAAAAAAAAATTAAATGCAGTATGACAAAATTGAAGTCTTTGAATTATTCTCAAACTTTAGAATGAACTAGTTCATCAAAATCTGCAATCAACACACTCATAGTGCCCACTGTTGATAACATTAGCAGTTTCGCTCTGTACTGTGAGGTTGCGGTACCACCGCAAACGGTCTCTTTCTTCCCAATTATCTCTGAAGTACTTGGACAGGTGTGCGCGCGCCAGAGAGTGGAAACGGAAAGAGACCCGTACTTAGCGTTATGAGCCCTCACTAAGCCTCTCCCTTAACACACAATCCTTACTAACGCTCACTGAGATGAGGGCTTCCCTGCGATCCCCCATGGGGTCTTTCGCTGTCCATGGGAGATCGCAAGACGGCCCTCGGGAAGGGCCGCCTACTATTGTCGCTTCCGCCCTCTGCAGAGCGCATGAGTCTCGCTCAATTCAGAACACCTCCAAATTCTGGCTACTCTGCAGCGGAGCATCCAACCATATGACCACTACACACGACAGGCAACCACAACGTGATTCCTGCCACCAACCCAACCGTAGTACCATTTTGGGAACTCATGACCGTGCCATGAGCCCCTTAGCACCAGAATGGTCACTGGCCCGGAAGTGTTAAAAGCACCCCCTACGGTTTCCTTCCAGGAGAGATACAGGGGAGGGGGACTTATCCCGATCTCTCAGGGAGGGCAGGACCCGTGCCTGTTGAAGTACTTGGACAAGAGATTCTTAACATCTGCAAGTTTCTTGGGGTTGACGCTACAGCCGACGGGAATTGGAGCAGGATTAAGTTCTAGAAGTGATTGGCCTCCTTTGTTATGGGCATAAATATACCGATATTTGTGTTGTATGCCACCTCACCAGATACTAGTATATTCCTGTGGATCTTGGATCTTTTAAATAGCCACCAAACCAATAACCAAGGTCTTTCCACAATTTTCACTCGTCCATGTTTCGCAAAGACTTCATGATATTCTTCCACGTCAATTATGGTGTAGTATGGCGCAAAGCGCTTTGATTGTGCAGGTACGAGTAGATTGTAAAGATATCTCTAATAAAACTAAATTATCCTTAGTTTATTCAGTTTAGAAAAAAACTGGTACTTAGCTATCCTCTTCGCACAGTTTTAACTAAAAGTACATGTATTGAAGTTGCTGTGCTATAATTTTTATCGCCGTACTAAGCCATACCTGTGCACAGCTCAGTAAAATGAATTTATCCATTAGCGATGCGATTATTTTATGAAAAACGAATTAACCATAATTATTTTCTGCAGAGAGTTGTTGAAAAGTTTGTGAGAGTAAATAACTGAATATTAACGGTGAGATCTATCTAATATCTAGTGTGAAACTGTCAATATTTATTTGTTATACGCGAAAATTTGAATAAAGAGGAATATGTCGAGAACAGTTACCAGTACCACATTAGTTGTTAATTTATTCACTTCAGGTCTTGAAAATACATTTGGAAGGATACATATCTCTACCACTTGAGTAAAATATGAATTTTTTAAATTGAATACTTGCTGTTTTTCACGGTTTTTGTTATATAAAACACGTTTATTTTTAAAATAACTATTCTAAAGAATTGGAAGTGGTCTCATTCTACTCGGCACAGAAGAAATACTTCAATAATGATACCTAAATCAGAAAGATTCAAGTACCTAACGGTTTTGTCCCAAAATCCGGCATTCGGAACCACAGTGTGCCGGAAAACAGCTAGTTATTAATTAGAATCATCACTAAATGCACTTATTACGCGTAACTATAAACATTCAGCCATGATGGATTTGCGGTGCATGATGGTAGCAGATTGCATGAAAGCAAGCTTCTCATTGGCTACTGAAGGAGTTGTCATTTTTTGAAACCAAACTATGTTGGAATTGTCCATATTTTGGATTCTGAACGGTGCAAATAAACGCTATTTTACCTATTTTTTGCCTGTTTTTAATACAAAACAGTCGTGAAACCAAATGCAGCATAAAAAGCTCCTTAAGAATCGACCAAAATCTCAAAACTGAAAAAAATGGAGTTGTCCAACTTTGATACCAAGCTCCTCATTTATGCTAATAAACTGAAGGTCCGTTGGCCGTGAGTGCTAATGCGTTTGCACTCCGTGTTTAAGGCCATGGGTTCGATTCCAACTAGGGGTGGTGGCTTTACTTACGAAAAAAGAAAAGGCATCAGCCCTATCCTGGCTAGAAAAGGGTGGAAACCCATAGATAAGCCGCCTTAAAATTCGTTGTCAATAATGAATGGGCGTTAAAATTTAAATTATAAATTAAAAGATTTGAGGTGAAGATAACAAAATCTTTAATAAAACAATAAGATAATTAAATTTTGGTTACATTTGAAACTATGGAAGGTTCAGAAAAAATATTCGATTAACAGACATCAGGACACTTAAGATGTGCGTATATTTTCTTCATAAATATCTTGAAACCGGTTTTGGAATCATGTTAAGTGGACGTTAATTACTCCAAAGCTAACAAAATTTTCTAGGCGTCGAAATTTTAAAGCCTCGAAAGTTTTGGTTTATTTGCTTTGAACAGCTCTTTACGCTTCTTTTCCTCTGACAAGGGGAGTATACAACGATGGGGTCACCTATCTGGACCAATTTTTTTCTGGTGATTCTACAACAAAAAATAATCGTCACATGTCCGAGCGTTCCGTCCAATGCGCATTAGGAGCCGAGAAGTAAAATAAAATAGGTTGAAAGTGCTTTATTTTTTATATCGAGTTTAGAAAATAATATCGACATGATTCTTTCACCAATTCATTTGTTTTATAGAGTAGATTAAAAGAAAAATATAATCGTTAAACAATAATTTATATTTCGTCAAATATATTCAAAAATATGCTACGTTTTCAAGTAAACTAGTATTATACATTTTTTTACACCAAAAATAATAGCAGATTTAAAATCAGCACCCCAAGAAACTGTAATATGGTGAATATCATTGAAAACAAAACATAATGATTTTTCCCAGTCTGGAAGAGACTAATAATTTGTAAGCGAAAAAGTAATGTGAAGTTTTGAAATTAAATATCTCCCCTTGAGTTAATCCGATTTTTACGTCATTGAAATCTTTCAAAAGAAGAAAGACTCCTTTTTCTAACCATATAAATTACTATTGTATTATCTCAAAAGGTACTTGCAAAAAATGGTTCTCAAAATAAAAATAATATGTAAAATGTTTTGCTTATAACGTCAATCCCAGAACACGTAGAAACATCCCGATTGGAAGGAAATGTGTCACATTAGAGCCTTTATAGACCCTCCAAGTTTGATCTTAATCGGGTTAATATTCTTTGAAATATGGCCGGATTCTTGAATCTTTAACAAAATTTTAAGGGTCCCCCCCTTAGCGAAATTTAAAATACTTTTTTTTTATTTTTGTAATATGCCCAAAATTTGAATTTAGGGGGTTTTCAATGTGCTAAAAACGAATCTGACATCCGTTTTTAAATAAAAAATTGTTTTACTTACTCGACTCTATAACAGTCATTATTCTGAATAATGACACTACCTTTTTAAATGTAGGTATATTCCATATACCTACATTTAAAAAGGTATCGATTATAAAAAAAAAACTGATTTAAAAACGGATGTCAGATTCGTTTTTAGCACATTGAAAACCCCCTAATTCAAGTTTTGGGAATATTACAAAAATAAAAAAAATAAATGTATTTTTAATTTTGCTTAGGGGGGGACTCTTATAATTATGTTAAAGATTCAACAATCCGGTCTTATTTCAAAGAATATTTACCCGATTCAGACCAAACTTGGAGGGTCGATAAAGGCCCTAATGTGACACATTTCCTTCCAAGCAGGGTGTTTCTACTTCTTCTGGGATTGACGTTACGTAGTAAGGTCCATAAGTTTCCGGCCTGTCCTGCTTCCCCTCCTTCAAACGTGCCGGGACCTGCACGCCTATGCAGGTCCATGCCTGCTCACTCTATACCCATCGCCCGCACTTCCTCAGTCTTGTCAGTCAGTGTCTAGCCTTGAAGGAAACTCCTCATTTTTACAATGTTCAAACTCGAGTACCGTGCGGTAATTAAATTCTTTTGTAAAGAGGGTCTTACTCCTGCGCAAATTAAAGAGCGCTTCGATCGTGTATACGGGCAGTCCTCCCCCTCGTATTCCACAGTGAAAGAATGGGCAAAATTATTTAAGTTAGGGAGAGAAAGTGTAGAAGATGACCCACGTCCCGGTCGCCCATTGGAAGCTGTCACTACTGAAACAATCCAACTTGTGTAATCTGAATTGCTGTCTGACCGGCGACTAAAAACGAAGGAAATAGCAGCGAGGTTAGGGCTTTCAAAAACAAGTGTTTTGAGGATCATCAGAGAACATTTGCATATGAACAAGGTTAGTGCAAGATGGGTTCCAAAAATTCTTTCAGCTGCTCAAAAACAGGAACGAGTTCACTGCTGCAATGAATTTTTACGCGAGTATAATGCCGACCCAAGGAATTTTTTGGACTCAATTGTAACTGGGGATGAGACAATGGTTCTATATTATGACCCACACAGCAAAAGAGAGTCCATGGAATGGAGAAGCGCCTCCTTTAAAGGCAAAAGTCACCAAAAAAGGTAATGGCCACAATTTTTTGGGACTGTAAAGGAATACTACTGATAGATTTTAAAGAAAGGAATACCACTATGAATGGTGAGTATTATGCAGCCCTACTTCACCGGTTACGAGACGCCATTAAAGAGAAGAGGCGAGGGAAGTTAAGCAGAGGTGTCCGCCTCCTTCACGACAATGCCTCTGTCCACACAGCATTGATTTCCAAGGCCGCTGTGAAGGACTGTGGACTCCAAGAAATCGCTCATCCACCCTACAGCCCGGACTTGGCCCCTAGCGATTTCTACCTTTTCTCAAAGTTTGAGAATCTGACCTTCGTGGAAGGCGATTTAACACCGACGAAGAGCTCCAAGAAGCAGTGGAAGAACATTTTTTTAACAAAGAAGAAAATTATTTTTTAATGGTATAGAAATGTTGCCAAAGCGTTGTATTAAGTGTGTTGAACTTAGAGGAGAATATATTGAAAAACAGTAAAACCAGTTTTTTTCTTTCACCTTTCCTTCTATCCCAGGCCGGAAACTTTTGGACCTTACCTCGTATATGCAAAAACGTTTACGTTTCATTTTTATTTTGAGAACCATTTTTTGCAAGTACTTTTTGAGATAATACAATAGTCATTTATATCGTTAGAAAAAGGAGTCTTTGATCTTTTGAAAGATTTCAATGACGTAAAAATCTGATTATCTCAAAGGGAGAAATTGAATTGAACTTTTTCGCTTACAAATTTTTAGTCTCTTCCAGACTGGGAAAAATCATTATTTTTTGTTTTCAATGATATTAACCACATTAGGATTTCTTGGGGTGTTGATTTTAAAACTGCTATTATTTTTGGTGTACAAAAATATATAATACCAGTTTACTTGAAAACGTAAGCATATTTTTGAATATATTTGACGAAATATAAAATATTGTTTAACGATTATATTTTTCTTTTAATCTACTCTAAAAAACAAATGAATTGGTGAAAGAATCATGTCGATATCATTTTCTAAACTCGATGTAAAAATAAAGCACTTTCAACCTATTTTATTTTATTTCTCGGCTCCTAAGGCGCATTGTACGGAAGCTCGGACACGTGTCGACTATTTTTCGATGTAGAATCACCAGAAAAAAATTGGTCCAGATCGGTGACCCCATCGCTGTATACTCCCCTTGTGAGTTGTATTCTTATTTTTTTTTGGCGCTTCCACAAATCTGGGCCTTTAGCGCTGATATCCAGGGTGCAGCGAGGAATTTTTCCAACGAGCCGTGGGATGAGAAAATTCCTGCCGCGGGTGGGGATCGAACCCACCATCTCCCGCTTATGAATCTAAAGCCCTAGCCACTAGATTACGGGAGACCCCTTTTATTCTTATTGTTTTTATAATTGATTTTAAGTGAAATGAATTAGCTAATAAAACATATATACTTGAAATGAGAACGAATTGTTGGTTGTTTATCGCAGAACTTTCCGAGCAGAAGTCGAACATGCCGAGTGAGTAATTTCCCCCACTGTAAGTTCTCAGAATATAATGGCGGCTTGATCTCACTTATTTTCAAGATGTCATGAGAGTAGGCGTTTAACGTTTTTAGAACACATTAAGCACACTTATTCCAAGCTTTCAAAATGAAACCAGGAATAACAAGTTCTGGAGACGTGTTAAGATGCCGCAGTTCCTGTTAGTCAGACTTTTTTTTTCACATATTCAATGTTGAGAAATCCAGTTGAGATGAAAATCCTCTAATGTGATATAGTAATCTTTAGGAGGCGTTCAATGTTTCATACAGGCTTCACTAAAATTAGAAGAGCCATGTCTAAGTGTAAGCCTACACAACGTCTGGAAAGTTGATAATTATCCTCTTGAGATGGATACTACAGGTAGTTAACAAGATGTAAATTGTGCGGCTTCCGTCATATGGTTCCCTAAGTTCTGACATGAATCAACAGGTTCTCTATGAAAGTTCTTTGAAGTATCTCTTGTTAAGAACTCAGATCAATCTCGAAATACTGATATAACATCCAATTGTTAATATTACCTTAAATTTAACAGTATTGTCAAAATATGCCAATTAATGTGCGCTTCAAAATAGAAAAAAAAACCAAAAAACAACAAAAATTAAAACTGAAACTAAAAGATGGAAACCTGTTCATTCACATTAAGAGAGTGAAACTTGTTACAGATAGTCTCAATGAATTTATAAAGCCGATTCAATTCCTCAATGGTGGTTATATTTAACATATTTTGAATGGCCTGAAGGTCCGAGGATGCAGAAGTGGATGGATTTAAAAATCTTCTCTGGTTTCTTCAAGTGCTGAACAGTGTAGGAGGAGGTGGTGTAGACTATTGTCATTTATGTACTGTTTGCAAAAGGGGAAAATGTTGACTTCCTTTGTATAGCTGT
Organism: Gonocerus acuteangulatus; assembly: GCA_946811695.1. NCBI lineage: Eukaryota > Metazoa > Arthropoda > Insecta > Hemiptera > Coreidae > Gonocerus > Gonocerus acuteangulatus. Next base: position 80,142,655 of record OX328124.1, on the reverse strand, counting down.
ATACTTTCAGGGTTTCCAACCCTTAGCCGGCTAATGCATGTTAATTTTCTAAGATGTATTTTAGAAAGGGGGGAATGAGATTTTTGGGGTCCCTTTTTAAGGGGGAAAGCAACTCGATCTAGAAGATCTATTGTGCCCTAAATAAATCTTCGTTGAAAGTTTATATACAGCGCAATATGCATGGAGTGTGTAAAATGGTTGGATGAATTGGAGTGGTAAAGGATGGTTGCATGAAATGGGTAAATATATGCGAACAAAAGTAAGAACGATTTCATAATCGGTGTAGGTGTACCCACTTTTAAAATTAAAAAGGAATTTTTGCTACTTAATTTACTTGAAAACATCGCCCAGCGAAATAGTTGCGGGGTTGGGCTTTGGCAGCACAGTGCAAGAAGTTCCAGCGTTTGCTGACAGATTACCGTTAGAATACTTCTGACTTCTTTGACACTGTGCGTGGTAGTCAAAAATGTTGATTGTAGAAAACTAAAAGATTCTTAAAAGCAAAAATTCATTACTTTGTACATCTTATAGCCGTTTCCGGGACACTTATGAAACTGGGACGTATGGCAAGCCTACCTAAAGGTCATCATTTTGAATTTTGCTTTGGTTTACACCGTAAGAAGTTATTAATATTTGCTTAGTGGCAGTAATTTTTGTTATATAGCAATGAAACTAGGTTATCAACATACAAAACAACGCCGAATAAGAGTGGTGGGCCATTCCAAATATGAACACAATTTAAACTAAAATATAATTTCGCACTGGAGGCTGCAATTATTCTTGTTTCAACGAATCTAGCTATACAATATTCGAAATTACTAAGAAAAGAAGTATTATACAAGCAGAAATGATAGAATAAATAAAATTAGAGAAAGAATACGTTTCCTCTTCAATTATTTTGTTTTTAGCACTTTCCGATGGATTGTAGCTATTGGGATTGCACTCATAAAAGAATTTTTGAAAAATTTCTTCAAATCTTGATCTATTCTACCTACGAAATACCAAAGATGATCCCTGTTAAAATTTATGTATATATATATATATATATATATATATATATATATATATATATATTTGTGTGTGTGTGTGTGTCTGTTAACACGATACGAGCCAGAATTTTGTTTTTTCGCCACAAAACTTGATATAAAGCATTCCTACAGCGAACGATTAAACGTGTTCGTTAACCAGCAAAATTGGTCTATCTGGGAGGGGGGGGGGGGGGGTACTCCGGACTGAAATTACTAATGTGCTTGCAACGGTCGTAATTAGAGTTGTATTTAACGACACTCGGTATACGAATTGCAGCCAAAACGGCATTGGTTGGCTTCTACGGGTTGGGGCGCTACATCCAGATCGTCCGTTGTTTTTTGTGGGATTTATATTCGCATGTGGACGTCTTTATTATTTACGAAAATCTGGTAACAAAAATGTGAAGTTTTTGTGTATTTATTGTACCTTTTTGTGTAGTGTTGTATCTCCGGAAGAAAACATTAATAAGTGAGTCAGCTATTTATTACAAATATAAAAGAGCAAAACTATTCTTCTTTTTTTTTCTTAATACAGAATGCTCAGTACACCATCCACGTTTTGAGGAATTTTAGTATATTTAATGAGGGAAGCGGGTACATTACTGAGGAGTGTGCTCAGCTTACACAGATCCTGCAGGATGGGATTTCTCTTGTTAAGGGAGCATAAAACAAACAAAATGTGTTTTTGTAATGAAAAAAAATAAAAAATCACTGGCGAGATAGTGTGCTCAGTTCTATGCTCCGGCCGCCAAATTGTTCCTTTCCTGCTTCAATAGCTAGGGTCATTAGCACTAAAGCACCCATTAATAAATTAATAAAAGGCTGGGTTGGCGGTCCATAATGATTCCTAAACAATTTTTTGAGGGTGGTAAGTTTGAGGACTCCAGAGGTCCGGGATGTAAGTAACAAACTCAATATTTTGGCCCTTAGATGTTCATTGTCGATGATACATAATAGGTACATGATCCGGTTTATGATTAATGTGCAAAATAATTAATGAATCCGCACATAGACCACTTAATTTCCTTTTGGACTTAATCTTATAAAAGTGACAATACTCTAAAGTATACAAGCTAGGTGGATCTCTTTAGCACCATGGTGATGGTTGTGGTGTTCACAACCTGTACTCATTTTTTTTCAAAAATGTCACTTAGAGCCCTTGACTTCAGGGCCCTCATTTATTATTTGTTCATGTGTAGCATCAATAATTCATGGGATACAAACAGTGTGGCGCAGAAAATAATATAATCAGGAGTTTTTTACAATGAGGAGTCAAGAAATGGGGATTGTATTAGCCATTATGGTTTATTTTGAGTCATCGATTTTTTTTAGTTTTGGTGGAGTTTTTTCTACATACTAAAATTCCGATGATCCGCGAATAACTTTCTCTTTTTGTACGAGGCGTGGACATGAGCCGATTAAGCGAGGGACAACATGTGATCAGACAGGAGGTACATTGTACAAGGCAAGGCACACGTCTCCACTAGCGATCATCGGAAATTGGCGTAGAAAATGCAGAGAAATTTCGCGGAAAAGACTTGGTGTTCTTCTCGGGTTGTGTCAATCCACCCATTCATTCTCGTTCTCAAAGAAAAAATAGAAGTACAGAGTCATCGAGTATACTTGAGCTCTTGAAGAAAGCTCTAGTCATTGCTGACTTCCTCAGAGGGATATGACAGTCACAGAATAGAGACGGAGGGCCTTACGGTGCGGATTCGGTTAACGCAATAGAATTCTTTTAATAACATGTGTAATTTAGAGGTGGACAGTGAAACTTCCAACTTATGTTTTATTATCCAATTTAATGCAACATTTCGTACTTCATTTTCCTTCTTCAGGCGTAATGCTAATTTCACAATTTTAAATATTATAAGTTATGAATTATCAAAACTTATTGAATTAAATCATTAGACAATATTAATATCAAGTCCTTCAAGCAATCATAGGTTAATCTAGGGCCAACCTGCACGCCAAACATAAATTATAAATTGCAAGTAATATTTTTAAGTCAGTAAATAATCATGATGTAGTATACTATTTCAGTTGATATTTAAACAATTTTATGAAGTCATGGTTGGGATATGGCCAGGAGAACAAAAACGTCAGATCTTCAGGCAGAAAACTATATTGGATGTTTCGGCTGCACTTTGATAGCCTTCAGCTAAAAAACAAATAGAGGCAAATTACAAGTGAGAATAAACAGTCACCCCCATCAGTCAGGTGATTTATTTTAGCATAAATATGCTTTAGCGGTGACAAAAGTGTCCGCTGGCGTTCGCGCATGCGCAGTGGCGTGGCCATGTACGTAGTTTTTTTGAGTGGGCCTAAGCGGTACAAAATAGCGTCACAAAACGTGTCCGCAGGCGTTCGCGCATGCGCGGTGTCCATGTACGAAAAAGAAGACTATATGTTACATTACATAGGGTTGTCGGGTGGACCTAAAGCATATTTATGTTCCTGAATTTAGCAGAAGGTTCATAATTAACAACACAGAATTGTTTTGCAGTAATAGATATACTTTCCTTATCATAATTAATAAGAATTGGTTTTGTATTCGTTGGCAAACTTTGCTGTTCATATTTCTGATAGGATTTCTTAAAACGTAAACATTTTTCGAAAAACGACTGACCACAAAAAGCTTTGCTTGTTTTCTTCTTTTATCTATTTCTCCGTCAGAAATATGTTAATGTATACGGAGTGAGTGAAATTTTGAAATTAAAGGAAAAACTACCATTATAATTCGTACACTTTTGTACAAGGCAGACCAGGAACAGAAAAATATAATGAGCAAGAACACAAGGAACGATTGAGGTCACGTGGAAAACATGAAAATTTAATTTGAAGTTACATCCTCCATACTCCCTGTACTGGTCTTATACATTTGTGGGATGTATTTTAAAATTATCCTGGCTTAGAGACCAGTAGGTAACAGGTGAATATTTAGGAAGCTCAGGATAAACCAAAATGAACGTTCTATGCAAAACAAATTTCTTAAATATACTCCTCTTTATAAAATAACAAAGAAAAGTGTAGAATATGCTAGAATGAGGAAGTTAATTTACTCTTGCGGTCTTTAAACAATAAACCATCTAGCTTCGCCGGCCTTAATTTTAAACTGCTGATGGCCATATGTCAGTGACGTTGGAACGTTTTATCATTAGTTAGAGAATAATGATGAAACTAAAATCGAGTCAGTAAGATAGACAATTAAATTAGAAAATAATTATATATATATATATATAAATAAATAGAAGAGGCAAATTTATATAAAGAATTGGGATTAAGAAAGCTCATGTATTCTCCCTTCATGGTTTTTGTTGTTATTTGGCGCCTAAAAGTCGATGTTGCAATCTATAACTTGTCTCTAGCCATAAGTAATTTTATGTACTGGTGCCAATGCTGATATTTTACTCTTGTTTGAAAGATACGTTTCTGGGCTACAGCTGTTATGTCGCAAAATGTTTCAATAAAATGTATCGTTTCTGCTATGAATAAATTCTTGCGTTCCAAACAAACGTTGATATTATCCTTTAAGTATTTAACTAACACATAATAACTTGGAGGAAACTCAAATTTGTACAGGTAAGAATATACAGGGTGTCCCCAAAATAAACGGCCATGCTTCGGGAATCGATGCAAGGTAAAAAAAGTCCGTCACGCAGGAGCTCCATAACTAAGCACTTTCCTCAGAATTTGGGTAGTGTAGACTGCTTTCCAGAACAATTTGCTTAAAATATCCTACATAAATAAAATAAAAACATGAATAGTTCTCTTTTAAATTTGTAATGAGTAACTGATCAATTATTAATTTGCTTCCAGAGTTATGTTTACACATGGTACCTATTACACTACGTAATAAATACAAAAAACCTCATATTATCATATTTTGATCTAACGCAGGAACAGGATACAGTCACTCTAGTGGTAGAAAGCGCTCCTTGCGGCGGCTTTGTGAACCTACGTCTGGCGGGCTTTTCTATTGAAATATATTACAAATTAAACCCCCGCTTTCCGATTGACCGATTCAGTTCATTTTTACAACACTTCTTTCTCATGAGTTACCCACGACGTATAAGGCGTTTCGTTACAATACAGCAGAAATTACGACCGGTATGAGTATATTAGGAATTTGGGTCCGGAGAAAACCCCCCCCCCCTTCTAATGAACCGATTTTGTTTATTTTTACAACACATATTTACCTGTAGATTACCACTACGAATACCGAGTTTCGTCGAAATATACCAAAAATCACGGCTGGTAGTGGCGAATTGGTATTGTGGGTCCGGAGTAAACCCCCCTCCTAATGAACCGATTTAGTTTATTTTTACAACACATATTTAACTGTGGATTACCACTACGAACACCGAGTATCGTCGAAATATACCAAAAATCACGGCTGGTAGTGGCGAATTGGTATTGTGGGTCTGGAGTAAACCCCCCCTTCTAATGAACCGATTTAGTTCATTTTGATATCTCGCTTTTCTCTCTATATTACCACTACGAATACCAAGTTTCGTTGAAATATAAGAAATATTACGGCTGACATAGTCAAATTAGTGTTTTGGGTTCGGGGTAAACCCCCCCCCCCTTCCGGTGGACCGACTTTGGTGGTTAACGATCTCGTTCAATCGTTTGCTAATTGAATGCTATATACCAAGTTTCGTGACGAAAAAACAAAAACTCTGGCCGCTATCGTGTTAACAGACACACACACACACATATATATGTATGTATATATATATATATATATATATATATATATATATATATATATAAATTTTAACGGGGGTCATTTTCGGTGTCTACTAGGTAGGATCGATAAAGATTTGAAGAAATTTTTCAAAAATTCCGTCATGAGGCCAACCTCCTTCAGAGGAAAGTGCTAAAAAGAAAGAAAGAAAGGCAGCCCTTTGAAATATATCTCGTTTTTGCTTCGTCTTCGAGAAAAAACTAAAACACAATTGTGAAATGGCATTCTTTCAAAATGCCTAATTAAAATCATTAAAAGTATATGTTTTAACTTCCACCCCTCCACTAGACTTCTGACCCCCACCCCTACCCCCATTCATCCCTCTGTCCCAAAAATATAGGAGTGATTATGCAACTGATTTTGTGCAGAATAATGAAATAATAGGTCCCCATTTTTTGATCCCTAGACTTAACTCTTCACGCGATTTCCTCGATAATAAACAGTCGATTTTCTTGGGGGGAGTCCTTTTGGCACTAAGATTGGGAAGCCGGTTCCAACTCGACGTTTGTCCAGCCCACTACGGGAGGGCCGTCCGTTATTGGTGGGGCATTAACTATCCATGGCGTTGGATAGGACGTGGTGGGCCGGTATCTTCTCCGGCTGGATGTTTAGCCCTCACGCCCTTGGATTTCTTTACATGGAGGCACATTAAATATTTAGTCTACAGGGAGTCCATTGGCTGGACCTGGGAACAGATTACAGCAGAGCAATGCACAAATGCCATACAGTCTGTAATTGTGCGATGTTACGCCTGAATTGCGGTTTTTAAATTGATTATTAGGAATTATTGAAAGATGAAATTTCTATTTTATAATTATGTATGTGTCCAGTGTTAAATCTAAAATGTTTTAAGAATTGAAAATTTATTTTTAGTAAGAACTGAAAGTTTTTTTGTTCTGTGTTAAGCCCTTTCCTCCTGAGGAAAGTAGCTATTTTAGATTATGTTGAACTTGAAGCTTTTTGCAGGCCAAAGGACATTTTTCTTCTCTTTCAACCTGCATCAATTCCCGAAATATGGACGTTTATTTTGGGGACACTGTATAGTAAAGTTCATTTAACGAAAACGAAACAGATAGACAATAGACACTCGCATCAATGTCCCATGATGAAATTCTCAGGTCTTAAACATAGTTTAAGATTCCTGTAAGGCAAACCAAGAAATTCTTCACTCGTAGAAGTTGGGCCTACACTGAGTGTGTGCTTGCAGGAATGCGTGCGGAGGCCATGGATCGACAAGATAGCGAATGATTGAGGCCCGTCTTATTGAACGATATTGTACTTGACTAGGATTTGAATCGATGAGACCTCTAGAGGACACCCGAAGGCTTGTCTTCCAGCCTTAAGTCGTGATAGGAATATTCTCAGCTACTCCAAACCTTGTCACGCTCTCGCCCTTTCATCAGACCAATAATATCACTTCCTCATCCTTACCTTAATGTCATACTCGAGGCTCTTATTTATTTATTGCTAAAACTTTGCTAACAGCATACACGTATTTTATGGGCGCCTGACATCAGAAATTGACAAGGCCTGAACATAAAACCCTACTCCAAGAAAATGAATGGCCTCGTAAGAAAATGACCTTTCAAAGAAAGAAGTTGTCTCGAAAAGGGACGGGATTGGTCATTCAGTTAGAGGAGATAAAATAAATGTCAATGCCTACGGTGTAATTGACATCTAAACTATTCGGTTTCCGTTCACATCTCTAGCGTCATTAGTAAAGGAATAGAAGCAGTTATTGGTAGGTTTTGTTATTTCGTGAAAAATATGAGATGAAATCTCAAAGAGAATGAAGATTTTAAGCCCACAACGGGAAACTGGCAGTATCCTAAGCGAATATTTCTCCATCTTCACTCTCAACGTTCGCTCTTGGAAACACTATAACAATGTTTCACACTTTCTGTTTCACACTTCTTTTACTAAACTACTCAGTTTACTGTTAAATTAAGAAAAATATAATCAATTAAAAAGTTAACAGAGACAAAACGCCGTTCAAAAGAACAATACTAACAATTTAGAAGTTTTAGCACGTATTTCTCTGATTGACATCGCCTCATGGAAAACTGCTTCAGACCTTTTTTGTAAAACATCTAGTAGGCTATTGCATGATCAATTCACTTCCCACGATTTCCCAACTGTTTTCATGTCCAAAAGTGTTTCATATCTGTTAATAAAATATTTTGTTTCTAATACTTAATAAACTTAAAATGCAACAAAAATTAAAATATCTTAGTTCAGATAAATGTCAAACGACTGGAATACTTTTCAACTTAATCAATCGTCTCTGAATATTTAAACCGAAAATTAGTAAGAAAAAATAGTTATAAACGTTTCTCGATTACAGTTGCAGATATCACCTTTAAAATGGTTTCATTCGTTTCCCTGCGTTAGTGAACTTGGAAGCCTACAGACGAAAAGCCGTAAACAACGATATTTTTTCGCACGAATTTCGCTTATATAACAGTTTTTCGGTAGACGAATTCTGCTGGTTAACAAACTTGACCTTTAATTTTATCTATAGTAGACCTTTTTTAGCAGGTGAGAGAGCTAAAGAATTACCAAAAACTATAACTCAGTGGTTATCAGGTTAAAACAAACGAGAAACAAATAAAAAGCGAGACTCGTGAGAGTACGTAATAACTATCAGAAAATTTATTTAATTCTGTGCAAATATTGTAGTAACTCAATAATATTTATATCTAACAAAATAATATTAAAAATAAAAATATATATTATCTCCAATTTCTCTCCAACGGGCATAACTCAGACGTTTCCAACGGCAAATAGTATTTTTTATGACCAATTCTGATGGTAAATTTAATTTGAAACCTGTCTTATTGAAAGCGGTTTTTGAATACGATGGGTCCTAGCGCGTCAAAAACTCCAGAAGGTGCTGATTACCACAATTGCATTACAAATTAACTAACTCTTGGCCCACTGTAATAGCATGCCTAACCATCCAGGAGTTTTTTTAAAAACCATGAAATGTACATAATTTCTTCCTGTGAAATTTTAGATTCTCATTCATTCGTGTACGAATAAGAATATGTTATAATAAATGCTGTTTAAGATAGTCATAAGATGATCGAGAGATGCACGATAATACGCAGCGAACAGCAACACTGCTGAGAAGACAAGCAAAACCACAAATAACCAATATAATGTATACCAGTACTAGTAGAGAATATTAACCCGTTTCATGATACCATTCCGTTTCAAATCTACTATATATTTGTCAAATACCACTCACTCACTCACTCACTCATCTATCAACGCCCAGCCCACACCGCTCGACAGAAAATTTTGAAATTTTGCATGGACACTCCATATATAACGTAGGCGCTCGCTAAGAAAGGATTTTTTGATATTCGTATTTTTAAGCATTTTTAGGGGGGTTTAAAGTTTGAGTTGGTTAGAGAAGGCAAGCCTAGGCAGCCTGCGTTGCTAGGACGATAAAGAACAGCTGTTACCTTACATTATCTATCTCATAGTTTTCTTTCTAATTGAGGTTAATTTCAACTATGATGGCAGACCTTGAATTACTAGAAATTAACTATCCCTCATAGAGTTTTAATTGCGTTTCTTTTCTGCCTGTCCCCGTCAGATAGGCTTGCCATATTTTTGGAGAGTTAAACCGAGACACATTAATATGGGATGGGCATACAAGGGGGGGGGATAAAAAGAGTACAAATTATAAGCAAAATGGTTGGTGAGTTTTAAGCCTAGCAGCTAACGGGAAGGGGGAATCCTAAACTGTTAGTCTACCCAAACCTTAAAAATAAGAACGGAACTCTTTTTGCTACTTGATTTTCTTAAAACAATCTCTCAGCCAAATGTGTTTTCTTAAAACAATCTCTCAGCCAGCTGTGTCTGGCAGCTGGCAGCGCTGCGCAGGTAGTTCCAGCGTTTTACAGTTAGATTATTTCTGATTTCTTTGACACTGTGAGCAGTAGTAAAAATGTTGATTGTAGAAAAGTAACCGATTTAAAAAAAAATTCTTATAAACATGTATTCATTACTTTTTACATCTTACAGCCTTTTCCGGGACATTGATAAAATCTTGCGGGACACCGAAACAATTGCAAAATACCGGGACAGTCCCGGTCAAACCGTGATGTATGGCATATCCTTAGGTTTTCCAGGTGAGGTAATAATATCCGGAACCCTTGCAATGCCTTCTCGCCTGTAACCTTGGTAATACTCGTAAATATATTGGGTGTTACCATATGACTTCTTGGAAACATTAACTTTTAAATTTTAACGCCCATTGAATAAAATATAGTATGACGGGAACCGTGCTATAATAATATAGTAACGTAACCGTGCACAGAATTGTATAGTAACGTAATTTTAATGAAACATTATTTAACGCAATAAAATAACTACTTATCTGCCGTGACGAAGCACGGGTATTCAGCTAGTATCAAATATAACTAATAAAAAAATTCCACGTCGTTCCTTAAAAACGTTCAAATGATGAAGTATTTGAAATTTTGCCAGTATATCTAACTATCCTTACTTAAAAGAATACCTTTAAATAATAGCAAAATATGCAGCAGAAGTAGACCGTGCCTAGAGAGGGGATAGATATCACTGCCAAAACTTAAATTGCCAGTCGGTTCAATCTACAACAGCTATTGAATACAATTTATCTGGACCCTCAAGCATAAGGAATTGATGGATGTCAAGAAACAAAAAACGTATTAGTTTAATTTCTTGAAGTATTAATAAGTTGGGCAGACAAAGTTTTGTTAACAGATAATATTTTGATCCGATCATTTAGAATGTACTCGTTTTCGATTTTCTCAAAGTTTAGTACTATGTACATCAACGGCGGTTAGAGTAGCTAATGATTGAATCTTTATTTCAGAAACCCGTCAAGTACGTTTTTTTAGAAAATTAGAAAAGGTTTTGGCATGGGAAAAAAGTGTTTCTACTTGTATTACAAAAACAAATAATGCTTAGGGATAATTTTAAAATTTGTATTTTCTTCACAAACAAGTTTAAAAGTTATTGTACTTGACGGTTTCTGCAATAACAATTTTTACTTAAAAAAAGGTTTTTACGATAATATTGATTTTGAAAAGCAGTGAAGGCTGTAAATAAAAAATCATATTATCTCTATGTTTAAAATTAATAAAAATCAATGAAAACATTTGAAATATCAGTTAAATATAAATAAAAATTTACCGAGAAGAATCGATCGACAGTGAATTACGGGTAGAAGAAAAATAAATAAATCTTAAGGTAGAAGAAAATTGAGGCTTAGAAGGGTTAGATTTATTTCTGGTTGCTTTTCAATTAGGCTATGTTGTTTTTAATTATAATTGAGGAAAACAATTTTAAGGTAAATTTTCAATTTTCTAGATGAAACGGTGACTTTTTTCCTTACTGTTGCCTATGTAATAATAATATTAATATTCCAAACTAATAATACGTAAACATATCGTCCCTACCATGTCAAACTATGGAGTATGAGAAATCTCGTTTTTCAGATTCGACACTTTGCTTTTGGATTGTGGACGGTACTACGGCTTGACGCAAATTGCCGCAACTCCATACCCTTAAGAATAGCCTTTAATGCCTTAAATAAAGTATCAAATAAGGCCATTTTTCAGTATATAACTTCAATGGATAGAATATTTCCGTTCTCTAGTTTGCTCTGATTTTTATATTCGATAGTTTGACATGATAGGGACGATATGATAGTTAGACACTCTCAATGTTTCGTATTTTAATATTCTAATTCAATAGATCTTAATATATAAATATAGACCATCCATCAAGAAATAATCTTGAGTTAAGGATGATCCTGAATAATGAATGTAGAAATAATTTTTTGAGGGAAAAAAATTAATCACTGACTTTTTTTTCCAAACATTTATCAAAAGAAGTCGAATGTCTATTTGAGACAATCAAAAATACCAAATTTTCATACGAGCAAAGCTAAAAGGGATATGTAATTTAAATATAATGTTAGGCTCCTGACACCGGACGTGGTACTTGTGTAGGTACTAATGCTGGTAGCCCACGGCCTTAGCGATGGCTAACGTACGTGAGACATGTGTTAGGGCAAAGACCATACACAGAATACAAGGAGAAAGTTGTACCTCTATGATCCTCTCGAGAAGATTTATGGGTGCCTGACTTACACTTAACTTTTGGAAACGTGTAATCTTAAATGTACCAGGTTAAAACTTCCTAAATAGTTTCGCTTTTAGTACCTTTATTTTGGCTTATCACCAAAAATATTTCAATTTGAATTATATTTTTTTTTTCAAGTAATACATTTAAAATCTGTTATAAATGATATAATATCTGTTGTAAGGAAGAAGAAAATATAAACCAATAAACACGAAAGCGTTTCGCAGGAGTGGAATGAAAATTCGAACCCAACGTAGCAACACAGCATTAGTATAAAAAAATATATGATTTTTCCGAAACAGCTAGCTTCTTCTGTAACCTGGTTGTTGTTGGCGAGATTTGCTTCTAGGTAGAGCGGTTCCTAAAAACTTTAGCTACTAGAATAATCAGTCTTGCCAAGCCGTGCTCAGATGAAGTTCCTGTGTACTGGACCTGAGTGTCCTCCTTGGAAGTCCTCAGGTTTACCTTCTCTTCATTCCAATACGTCCACCTCTGGGTGTAATATATGGAAAACACATTGGGAAAGATCACCTCTCTTGAGCTTGGATAAACTGGAAAGAGATGGCGAATGTGGTTTTAGAGAAAGGTGAGATTTGGACGCTCAGAATGCTCCTTCGTATGTTCAAACTTTCAGCTGGAATAGTACATAATCTCTGCAGTAGAATCTTATTTGGTGATAGGATGGCATTCGCTCATTTAATTGTAAAATCTATGTTATTAAGGAGTTGCTTAAATTGATTTTTTGCGTTTTCATAGAGAACAATAAGTTCTTCCGGGTGGAGAAGTATCAAGGGACATCCATTAATAATAAGGCTGGAGATACTGTGGGTTTGGAAAATGTGTGCACCAATAATGCAAATGAATTAGGGTTTAAGATTTCTTCTTCTTGATTTTTATACATTTTCAAATTTATTCCTTTGTTAATTATTTAATTGTATTATTAGTGCAGCTCGCTTGAAAGCCTTATCACTTTTGGACTCAGATGAAACAAACATAATTTCAAATTTGAAACAGAGATCAGTTCTTTCATTAATAATATAGATCTCTTTGGCAGCCGAAGATGTATTTTCTATAAAATACATTAAACTTGTATAATAAAAAGTATAGGCTAGTTGTTTTCGAAAAGCCATTATTGCGTTGAGGGTATAGATTGAGAAACTATCTTAAGAATGAAGTTCGTATGTGATATCACAAGTTAATTTTCCATATCAGTTTTACCCTTTTTTTTTATTTTTTTTGATCATCTCAATTATCTACTGCAACCGCGCTTTGGAATTATTTGTTACAATTTTTTTTTTTTTTTTTTTTTTTTTTTTTTTTTTTTTTTTTTTTTTTTTTTTTTTTTTTTTTTGAAGAGTTCTCTTCGCTCTAGCTTTTAACTGCGTCTTACTAGGACGGACTGTGCTATATATACATAAAATAATGTTTTATATTTTAGTATAGGAGTTCTGTAAATAAATATTCTGAATGGCGATATATATATATATATATATATATATTATTCGAATGGGTTGACTTTATCCAGGGTATAGAATCTTTACAATGCAGAGCCTTCTCTTTCTGAGGGTTGAAGTGGCCACCTACGCACATCCCAAAGGATTTGCAAGCAAATGTGGCAAGCATAGGACATATACTGTAATTTTTAATAGATCTTTTATAGCATTTATTCGCCCAGAAGAAGACTCGTGAATTTTTACTATTGGCAATATGAAACCAACTGCCATACTTCCATTTACATAATAACATAAAACATTTATGATATTTTATTAATTCCTTAATATGGTACTCACTACATAAAATGTAATAATTAATTATTTGTATAACTTCTGTTAGTCTGCTGTGAATGTGACACGGGATGATAGTACATTTTTGTCTATTATAACATACCAAAATTTGAAGATAGTTACCGTTTAGGTTGATTTTCCAACCAAATTTTATTCTGAATAAAGTAATATTTTAAAATTTAAAATAGCCTAAATTGTATAAGTTAAGGCTTACGTTTCTCAGTATTTACTCAACTGAGAGGGTAAGGGTTTCCTCCATAAGGGGATTGCAGAAAAAAACCACAGGACATTAACGTGTTTTTTTCTTGCTTTGCAGTGAAAACCTCCAGCCGAAATGGCAAGCTTTTTGTACAAGACTAGCTGTTACCCGGCGTGCCATGCTACCTACTTTCTGCATATAGAAAAGCCTAAATAAATTAGAAACCAAATAAGTAGTCTTAAAATCTAATAACACGAATCTGTAACTGTTTCGAACCCGTGACCTCCCAACTGTGAGTCCTAGACGACTTTGACCTAACCTATAACACCCCCCGTATCAAGACACACATGTATGCCAAGTTTGGTAAAAATCGGTCTACCGGTGTGGATTTTTATTAAAACAAAACATACAGACAGCAGCTGGTAGACGTTTTTGACCTGGCCTATGACAATCCCCTGATCAAGACCAAACTGTGTGCCCAGTTTGATCAAAATCTGTCAAACGGTGTGGGTTTGTATAAAGAACAAACATACAGACAGACAGATGGTAGCCGTTTTGACCTAGCCTATGGCAATCGCCGTATCAAGATCTATCTGTGTTCCAACTTAGGTCAAAATCGGTCGAACGGTGTGGATTTTTATAGGGAACAAACACACAGACAGACAGCTGGTAGACGTTTTTGACTTAGCCTATGACACTCCTCAGATTAAGATCTACATGTGTACCGAGTTTAGTCAAAATCGGACGAACGGTGTGGATTTGTATAAGGGACAAAGATACAGACAGACAGCTATAAGACGTTTTTGACTTAGCCTACGACACCCCCCAGATTAAGATCCACATGTGTACTGAGTTTAGTCAAAATCGGATGAACGGTGTGGATTTGTATAAGGGACAAACATACAGACAGACTGCTGGTAGATTTTTTTTGACCTAGCCTAGGAGATTTCTCGTATCAAGACCTATGATTATTCCAAGTTTGGTCAAAATCGGTCAAACGGTGTGGATTTGTATAAGGAACAAACAAACAAACAGAAAAACTGACAGACACGTGATTTTTATATATATATATATATATATAGATGAGAGGCATGTGGAAGTGACCCTGGCGCCTAGCCAAAAAGAAGGTATGATGTTCACAAGGCGGACGAGTGTTTCTTTAGTAGCGGCATTCTGTATGCCATTGTCTTCGTTGTCCTATCTACGTCTGAGGGAGTGGTGTAGCAAAGTCAATGTAAACGGCAATGACATCCGATTTAAGATGGATTCAAAAGCTGTTCTATGTGTCCGCGGTCAAAGAATGGCCGAACAATTACAATTGGTAGCGAACAGGCGAAATTAAGTTGTAACGTTTAACACTAGTTTGTAACATATTTTTTTTATATTATTTTTTTTTAATGTATTTTTTTTTTTTTTTTAAAGAAACATCCCATGTCAATATTATATTCAAACAATTGCAATAAAAAACATAAGGAAGGTATTGCGTCAGTTGGTAAACTATAAAGAACGAATAACTGTTAATGAATGAATATGTAACTTTGTCTAATTGTGTAATCCGATTTATAAATGATTGATCAACCAGATGTATATAAATAATAGTATTTGTTTTTAGATGTATATATGTATTGTTTGTTTTTAGATATATATTGTAACTGATGTATATATGCAGTAGTTGTTTGGAGCGAAACGCCTTAGATGCGCATGGATGCTCATAAATAAATATTAAAAAAAAAACAAAAAACACTAGTAGTTTCCTCAGAATGAGTTGCTATTGAAAGATGGCGAAGCTTTTTCTTTTTATACATATATCATTATTTGTCAATTATATAATACATCAAGGATTTTTTTAAATTCTTTTGTTCTTGGATTGATGACATGAAGGACCGATAGGGAAAAAAAACCCATTGGCCAAAACCTATTAGTTTGAACTTTTAACACAGCTTTACATTTTATTTTATTGTAGCTATTTACAATATTTACATTACAGTATTTTACATGATTTGACCACAGTAGGTCTCTTGGCCATTTGCGCTTAAGGCGGCGGTGAGGGTTACCGGGAATGGAGCATAAGGATAACTTATTGATTAGGGGATTGTCGTGAACAGGCAAACGGGAGTGGAAGTTGAGGTATCTGGTCTTGGAAAGCGGTTGGACAAAGAAGAAAAGTGAAGCTTTAATAAAATGTCTTCAGCCCTGAAGATTTATGTTGAGGATGAAGGTAACAATCCAAATGAATTTCCAAATATATTTAAAAATGTTCAATATGTCGAAGGTAATCCTTACTCAACTAAATACTAAAATGAAAGTAGGCTTTCTATTTAATACCCCTTCGGGTCCTTTTAATAAAAAAATATTCAACAAAATGAATGCAGAATTTTCTTAAATTAATTGTTTTCAAGGAACGAATAATATATAATCTCCAAGAGACTGGTCTGGTGTGGTAGAACTGGCAGGAACTATCCAGATTGCACCAGAACCATCAAATGAATAAATGTAGGTAATTTCTCAAAATTTTAAGTGAATACGCCGTACAGTGTTTGTACGCAAATTACATTGAAAATTAAAGTACCAGTTTATCTACTCATTGTTATGTGAATTTCAATTGCTTTACGCGAGCGGAATTTTATTTGCTAATTCTGGAAAAGTCTTATTTTCTGTAGTTTACAATTTCAAGAGGCTATTATAAGAAAAATTGATATCATAATGAAAATTTATCTTCAATCTTGAGACAATTGTAAGGTAAAGATTTATGTGTGAGATTGTGTTGTACGAATGTTACTTTTACTTTTCAAAGTTTCTTGCCTTACCCGAGCCCGTGCTCCTGAATATTTCATATATCCTTGTCCTATAGTATCACTTCCAGCCGCCTACGAAATGATTCTGAGAGTAAAACTTCAAATGGGCTTTCTTGTATTTCTAAGAAATTTATAGTTGAGAATCTCTTCGTCTTTAGTGTTTTTTTCTTCTTCTAGAAACACAATATATATTGATGTTAATTTTTGCATAAATAATAAGTTACACTAGAGTTCGGTTCCTGGAAACAAAAGAAATGACCCACGTGGTTATATACCTCGTATGCAAATCATTTTATAAAAATAATGTGCTTTAATTTAATCACCAATCGATTAACGTTGTTTCATTCTGCAATGAATATATAGTAATAATTCAATACATGCTATTATTTTTACCTTTTTACGTAATTTTTGTTTTCCATAACACCAATTATTAAAAAAAACATAAAACCAAAAACGATATCAAAAATTCATTAATTAAAACACATAAACAGTACTTGTATTGACTAGAAGATTATTTAACTAAATATCATTAATTTAAAAAAATGTAGCTTTCGAATATACTAAATAAAGGATATATATTCAAAAAAAAAACTAAAATAACTGTAATAGAAATCCAGAATTCGAATAAGGAAAGGGTGGAGTAATGGTTTTTTTTTTATTCGAATTTTGGATCCCGGCTGGAAAAGAGTGGTAACCTGTATATTATGTTATATATATATATATATATATATATATATATATATATATATATATAGTGTAATTTATGTTATGAATAAGTAAACGTTTAAAAATAAACAAATAATATATAAATGAATTTAAATAAATAATGTATAAATAAAAAACCTTCACTAAATATAGGCGAATAAAAGCACTAAAGTAAAGTAAAGTATTTGCATTTGGTAAATATTGTATCTTTAAAACGTGGATTAGCAATAAATGATTTACGAAATTTAGGACATTTTTCCCTGTCTTCTGATTACCAAGGGAGCATTTGATGTGGTTTTCTTCTCTCCAAGACTTCTATGATTAATTTGCACTTGATAGATCATATTTAATTTAACACATATAAACCAGGATAGATGGAGTTTCCATTTAAACATCGTTAGGTTATTGAGGTAACTGCTATTGACTCCTGATGATTATTCATCAAATCATTGATGCCTCCATAACTTGACCAATCCTGGTTCTGCTTCCTTCCCAGTTCTCTCATTTCCTAATACCACTATATATTTTTACTAATTATTTCATTGACCAAAGGCAAGGTTTAGGCAATATTTTACCTGATGAGCTGAAATAAGAGATGAAAAATGACTTATCATACGGCGTGCCAGTTTTCTAATTATAAAAAAGTCCGTCACGCAGGAGCTGCATAACTAAGCACTTTCCTCAGAATTGGGTAGGGTCAAGTGCATTCCTGAATAATTTGCTTAAAATAACCTATATAGATAAATAAAATAACAACATAAATTGTTCTGCTCTTTTGCTTTTATGAGCAGCTGTTTCAATTATTAATTTTGTAATTAATTTCCTTCCAGAGTTTTGTGTATGCGGGGTACTACACTACGTACTAAATACACAAAGCTTCACATATTCATCTATTGATCTTGATGAGTTTCGCGAACTTACGTTTGCCGGGAGAATTCAATTCAAACATAGTACAAAGTAACACCTCCCTCCACTTCCAAAAGACCGATTTAGTTCATTTTCTCAACGCTTCTTTCTTATTAGATAGCCAGGACGTATACAGAGTTTCGTAACAATACAACAGAAATTACGACCGGTATAAGGAAATCCCCAAAAAAACATAAATGTGAAATAGAGGCCAAGTTACTGCCCCCAAAAAGAAACACTCCCTTCCTCAAAAATATCCCCTCCTAAAACCCCCCAAAACGCCTTACCATCCTACACTCCAAAAAAGTAGTATGAGTTAGAGTATTAAGTGCACCATATTTTCAACCAAAAATATTTGCCAATACAAGAGATGATACAAGAAAGAAATGTCCAAGTTCATTACTTGGAAGACCTCATAGTTACTTACTAAGAACAGTAAAGACACTTCAACTGACCTTCAAAAACACTTTCCTCAACCAGGTATATTCTTAAACTTGGCAATGTTTTTTCTTGTGCCGAAATTATCTTTAGAGAAAAAACTAAACATTGCCAAGTTTAAGAATATACCTGGTTGAGGAAAGTGATATTTTTTGAAAAACTTAGTATCTGCTTTGAAGTACATTATGCAGTGAACCCCTACGACTTTATTTACTACATTTAAGAAAGAAGTCACAACTGTTTTTGTTAAGATGCGTCGAAATGTTTTTAAAACATCAAATATCGGTTCTCCTTACCAAGACGATTCATTTGATACCCCACATGATGGGTTTCAGAAGGAATGATGGCATTTCGATGGAACAAAAAGTAGAAAACGTCATAGGTAATATGACACTCCCGTATCAAGACCTACCTGCGTGCCAACTTTGGTCAAAATAGGCCAAACGGTGTGAATTTGTATAAGGAACAAACATACAGACAGACAGCTGAAAGACCTTTTTTACCTAGCCTAGTGCATTCCCCGGACCAAGGCCTACCTGTGTGCCAAGTTTGGTCAAAATCGGTCAAATGGTGTGAATTTGTGTAAGGAACAAACATGCAGACAGACAGCTGATAGACGATTTTGACTAGCCTATGACACTACCCGGATAAAGACCGACATGTGTGTCAAATTTTGTCAAAATCGGTCAAACGGTGTGTATTTGTATAAGGAACAAACAGACAGACAGACAGCTGATAGACAATTAACCTAGCCTATGATTCTCCTCGTATCAAGACCCATCTGTGTCCCAAGTTTGGTCAAAATCGGTCAAACGGTACGGATTTGTAAAAGGAACAAACATACAGGCAGACAGCTGGTATAAGATTTTTACCGAGCCTATATGCGCCTAATTGTTTCTTAAAACATCAAAAATAGGTTCTTCATACCGAGACGATTCATTTGATACCCCACATCATGGGTTTCGGACGAAAAGATGGGTTTCCGAAGGAAGTACGAAACTGGAACGCCCCCGCCCCGGAAGCGGAGTCAAACAAAACTTTTCGCGATTTTTCGATTTTTTCCTGTAATAACGTCTTCATATTTATCTTCATGCAAAATTTCAAGTCTCTAGCATCATGGGAAGTGCCTAATAATTTTGATGAGTCAGTGAGTGAGTGAGTGAGTCCTATAAATCCCGATTTTCGATCGCTTATATCTCAGAAACTATTCGATGTAGAATTATGAAAATTTCCAGTTTTACTCACATCTAGTAGTATAATACCTGTGTAAAATTTCATAACTTTATCTTTACCTGGTTGAAAGTTTTGAGAGGGTAAAAATCGGCTCTAAGACCGCCTGTAATATAGACACAGTATGCTTAGGGCGGAACTTGGCCTGGCGCACTATCGTGCGCCTAAATTAGTCATTTCTGTCCGGAGTACACTCTCCCCCCTTCTAGCCAACCGATTTAGTTTATTTTTCCAACAAATTTTTCTCTTTGGTTGACCACAACAAATACCGAGTTTCGTTGAAATATAACACAAATTATGGCTGGTATTGACAAATAACTACTTTGGCTCTGGAGTAACCCCCCCCCCTCCGGATGGACCGATTTTGTTGGTTAACGAACTCGTTCAATCGTTTGATGCGGGAATACTACATACGAAGTTTCGTGGCGAAAAAACAAAAACTCTGGCCTGTATCGTGTTAACGGACACATATATAACTATATATATATATATATATATATATATATATATATATATATATATATATATATATACAACTATATATATATATATATATATATATATATATATATACATATACATTTTAACTGGGGTCATTTTCGGTGTCTACTAGGTAGGATCGATGAAGGTTCAAAGAAATTTTTCAAAAATTCCGTGATGAGTGCAACCTCTATAGCTACTTTCCTTCGGAGGAAAGTGCTAAACAGAACAACCATTCTAATTTAAAATCGTTTAATATAAGAAATACTTAACTATAAAAAAACTAGAGAGGGAAAAAAGCCAATCCAAAGAAGATATTAATTTACGTTGGAGTTTATAGTTGTTTTAGCAATGAACAAACAATCAAGTCTCTAAGCTTAATTCCCCGGGATGGGTTTTGGGGATGTTTTGTTTGAACATGAAATTTATGTATATAGAGTAGTATGGAGGATGAAAATGGCATTCCAAGTCAGTCAGGTTCGAGGTAATTATTGAGAGACAGATCGACAAAATATTATGTGTCTGTAATTTTGTTGAGAATTTAGGATTATATTTTTTGGAATTAGCTTGGAACTTTATAAATATTTTGTTTTTGATATGTGAGCCAAAGTTTTCAATAATATATTAATCTTATGTAGCTTTGTTCGATATCATGAAAATACTTTCCCCGCAAGAACGTTTACTACTGCAATGCGAAGTACAGAAACGCCAGTGTATATTATATACAAGAGTTTTTCCGGCAGGCTACCTGCCCAGAGTTCTTGTTATTGACCAAAGAAGAGCTATAGCAGGTAATAAAGTTACCACTAAATAACTACAACTTTGAATTTACTTAAAATGTATAAACTCAAGAATTATGAAATACACAACAGTAATAATTATATTTTCTAGAAGAGACGAAGTAATTCTAGCCAGGCTTCGTTTAGAACACACCCTGTTTACCCATGCATACTTACTGGACAGAAAAGAAAGATCCATTTGAAGACATAATTCTAATTGTTAAAAATAAACTGACAAAACTACGCAGCGACTTGACAATTCCTTATAAAGTACATGATATAGTGAATGAACGAGTCTTTGAATTTAAGTTCTTCTTGTACACTTAAAATAAACATACCTGTATTCGAAAATATAACTATATTTAATATTTTGTGAAAATATTTTAATTTTTGTCTTGGTTTTGTGTTTTATTCTATAAAACTAAAATGGTTTTAACACAAAATGTGCTATATTTTTTTTCCTTGTTTTTTCGTTTACTTTATTTATGAAATAAATACTTTCGCGGAACACATAATAAATTTAATAAATAAAAAAAAGAAAAGAAATAAACTTCTAGTATTCCTTGTACACATATATAGAGTACGTAAATATTGAAAAAATACTTTTCTTAAGAGTATTAAAAAGTAATAAAACTAGTATAAATGAAGGTATAACATAATTAAAAATCATTAACTATTAACTAAATTTGTTTTCAAACCGTTAAAGTTCAACTCTTTTTTAAACCCCTCTTAAACTGTTCCAAGCCCTCGTAGGAATTGACTATGTTTTCCTAACGGATGTCATTACATGTCGTAGAGTCGGACATAAGTGAAAGTTACTTCCTCTTTTGTATGTATACGTAACTGCAGGCTCTATTTGTGTCCATTTATCGGGGAATGTGGTGTGAAGAGGGCACTACACCGGTCACAAGTCTTTCCTTCATGGACGCTAGTAATTTCACGGCTTGTTTCTTCTGTCGTGTAACATCGGTGCTACGTTTCAAGACTATGTCAATAAAAGAATATGGGCCCTTCAGGAGCTAAAGAAATTGACGATGCTCTGTATTTGGAATAAGGTGTGTCATCTCCTATAGGAAATCTACAATTTGCCTCGAAAATTGAAAATAGCCCATGATGGCAATAAAGGAACAAGAAGCTAATCCAAGACTTTTTTTTTTTACATCCGGTCGAGATTCGGTAACTCCTACCTATAATCATCAGGCTGCGCTATGAAAAGGATATTATTTACTTTCAATTTCGGCCAAGAAAAAACGTGAGATTTCCAAAAAATTCTTTTTTCCAAAGTTTCAGTATGCTCTTTGGCAGCCTTCTTTAGATAAAAACCAAATATATACGATTATAAATGAGAATAATCACAGCCGTAAGAAACATTTTGCAGCATGGTAATACGTTATAAAACATTTTAAGTCCAAAGTAGGAAAACAAAAACTTAAGTGTCGCACAATGTCACAGAAACCCATACGCTTTGGTATTTTTCTCTTTTGGGTCTCTGTTATTTTTTTTTATTGAAGAAACCACTAATCATTTGTTCATAAAAACATTTGTTTACCTAATTTGCATTTAAAATAAAAACAAACAAAAATGTTTTATAACCTATTGACATCATGTAAAATTGAAGGGTTCAGTGCCAAAGGTGACTAACCCACCATTACAAAAAACTGAGAAAATCAGATTTATAGTTTAGAAGAATCTAAAAACAATTAGAGATGATGACAGAAATGATTTTAATCGGTCCAATGAAAATCATTTCTGTCGTCAACACTAATGTTTTGCAGATTCTTCTAAACTTTAACTCCATTTTCTCAGTTTGTTCTAATTGTGGGTTAGTCACCTTTGGCTCTGTGCCCTTCAATTTTGCTTACTGTTGTGATTATTCTCGTTTGTAATTGTGAATATTTATTTTTAACTAAAGAACGTTCCTACAGAGCATGCGGAAATATTAAAAAAAAAAAAAAAAATCCTGAAAATTTGACGTTTTCTCTTAGCCGAATACATGTGATTCCTTGACTGTTTATCACCCCAACGGCTAACTATTTTCATCTTATCACGAAAAAAAGTTCTCATATTGAAAAGTTTTTCAAGCAAGTAGGTTAAAAATCATAAGACACATGATTAGCACTTGAATTATTAAAATAGGCGTAGGACATCAAACAGAAGCAAGCCTAATGCATATCAATCAAAGTTGGCTGAAGAATGCGCTTATCATGTTGACATTGTCCATTTACGAGTCCACAGATTCTGGTGAATCCCCTTTTTCTGATCTTCCGTCTATCGCTGTATGTCAGGATGGCCATTCAAGAAGTGAAGCTTCACCTTAAGCTTACAGCCCAGATTTTTGGAATTTTCTGCCGTATTAGAAAATATATTTTTGCAGTTTAGCTCGAAGAAGTTGCTCCGAAGCTTAGTCACAATATCTAGAATAATTTCAAATCCTTCGGAATCAACTAATCAACTAATACTGTTTTCCACTCAAAACTTCTATTTCAATTTGATTTTTATTAAATATAAAATGTTCCTTGGTAATAAAGAACCATTGTTCCTTCCACTGCTTGCCCAAAAAGTTAAGAATCGTGCAAGATCAGTTAAAAAAGTTCGTTTGAAAAATTTATTCATATGATTCAAGATCTTATCGATGGTCAGAGGGAATAAATGGGTAAGTGCAATGACTCAACTTTTCAGGGTAGCTCTTTAACTGAGAAAACATGCTATTTTACGAGATGCCAAGAAACCCAAAACTTTATAGGTCTCAAACAATCAAGGCTATGAGTTGGTGACTTCCTTACACAGTGGATGAGTCTTCGGAGACAATCACACATCACTCATGACTCATTTTGAACATTTCTGAATTACCAACTACTTATCGATATAGAACACTGATATCAACCACTGCCAATCCACCAGAATTTTACCTAAGTAACCCAGGAGGTCGATAACTTTCTGATTTACTGGACTGGGAAAGCATTAGTTAACGCGGTGGGAACATCGTCTAACAAGTAGTACATCTTCGTTTTTACCTCAACTAGGCGAGGAATGTTTTTAATTCAGTAAGATCTCATTGGATGTAATCACATTGTTTTCCCATACAATTTGCCAGATGCTTTTCCTATGCAATCTTTGGGTTGATGTTACGTCGGCAGACACTGATGGTGAATGCATTTTTCCATCAATGGAGGCAAGAAACAAACATGCCAATTTTGTATTTTCTTCTCTCTAGATGAAGAACTAATTTTGACGTAAATGCTTTAAAACTCGTTTGTTTATTGACTACATTTTTTTTGTGCCATGGTTGCAGAGCGCATTAATTCAT
Source organism: Gonocerus acuteangulatus (assembly GCA_946811695.1). Lineage (NCBI taxonomy): Eukaryota > Metazoa > Arthropoda > Insecta > Hemiptera > Coreidae > Gonocerus > Gonocerus acuteangulatus. Next base: position 80,118,110 of record OX328124.1, on the reverse strand, counting down.
GATTAAGGATTCCTTCTAGGATCTAAGATTTCGAGGATGAACTCTGAGCTCAATTACCTCTTCGTGAATATTATCCTCTAGATTAAATGCATTATTCAATGAATGCTCACCCGTATCTCTAATGAACTTGTTATGCTTTACTGAACACGGTTAAATCTTGACGTTAACATTTTAATAAATAAATAAATAATGAGTTAGAAAAAAAAGGGGCAATTAGGACCTTGAGGTTGTTAGCCCTAAACAATCTAAACAAACCAAACCATTTTAAGTATCTTCACTATAAGAAGGAACGCGGTATAACTTACTTATGTTTTTATAAGTTACTAGCTGCTACACAGCGTGCCATGCTACACCTACTTTCTGTATCTATAAAAGCAAAAATAAATCAGAATCCAAATAATTAATATTCAAATCTAATAACGCAAGTCTGTAACTATTTGGGGTCATTGTTTCTCGTAATCTCCGAACTATGAGTCATAGACGATTTTAACCTAGCCTATGACTCTCCCCATGTCAAGACCTACCTGTGTGCCACGTTTGGTCAAAATCGGACGAAGGATGTGGATTTGTATAGGAAACAAACATACATACAGACAGCTGGTAGACATTTTTGACTTAGGCTACGAGACTTCCCGTATCAATACCTACCAGTGTTCCAAGTTTGGTCAAAATCGGTCAAACGGTGAGGATTTGTATAAGGAACAAACAGGCAAACGGACAAACAGACAGACACGTGATTATATATATATATATATATATATATATATATATATATATATATATATATATATTGGTGTACCTGAAACCAAAATATTTTCTTCCAGTTTTCTTGAATAGATAGAAAATATTATCTTGAAAGTAACATAGACCCACCCTTCCAAGTACCTAAAACGAAAGTAAACCCTATATTCTTCTATTTCGCCCTCATGAATGTTATCAAAAAAGAATTTTCTAGAGAGTGGATTCTGCAGGATAACGAACATGAACCTTTTTTCCATTGACAAGTATTTAAGTACCCAATTTAATCAAAACTGACAATTTTTGTAGATGCAAGACTTAATTCGTGAAGTATGGGATTTAAAACGCCAAAATTTCTAATAAGCACCTTCGGATTATATCATTTGTTTGCACTTGTTTCTGCACACAGGAAGGGACTAAACGCCCTACAACTGAAAAGCTATTAGGACAGCCAATCCTAAGTGACTTCCAAGTGACTTCACACTCGGCAATATCTCTCACTACTCGTGTTGACAGAAGTGCCGACACGGGTTTTGCATCCACCTTCTGTAATGGATATTTCCGCTTCCTACTCTAATATACAAAGTTAAGGAAAGTGCAGAAAGATTAGGCTGATGAAGAATTAAGCACTCAACAGTAGGAAATTTGATCATTCTATTTTTTTTAGCGCGGTTCCTCCCTGTCTCCAAAGGCAGGAAACCCGCGTATGACGACGATCTCATGACGCATTCCGGAAGTGCCGATCAGCAAATTTTACGTTTCACAACTCATAGGTAATAATAAAAACAGTAGTTATAAATGGCGTGTATGTTTATGTTTATACAGGGTGCCCAGATAAGCGGGAAAACAAACAAACAACAACAACAAACAAAAGAAATAACTCCCAAACGGTTGGAGATACCAACATTTTTTAAAGGAGCAAGATGTAGGTCCTGTTGAGGTCTATAAAATGTTGCCCAACAGAAATAAGAAAGTGACCCTTCTAAGGTCTCAAATAGACCTTTGAAAGGAAGGGTTACCTCTTTACCCGTATGTTGCATTACAGTTTTTAAAAGTACAAAAAAAAAAACAAGTAAGAATTGTGTAAACGGAGTTTCGATGCGTCAAGTAGTTCTCTGTAAAAATGTATTTCGCATCTAAATTTCCGAAAAAAGGCACTTTAAATTATTCGCTATGTATTTTATGGGGGAGGGGGGGGGGGCGAGGGGTACTTCAGTTTAGGAGAGTGTGATCAGCATTAAACAAAACGATTTCCTTTAGTCTAAACTAAAAAATAAAATAAATAAAAACTGGTGCTTTAGGTATGAGCGGTGCCACAATTTCTGACCACAAATAATGAAGAAGTTAGTGGTGAGTGCGGGGAAAATTATCGCGCTGCAGCTGAGCGTTATGTGTTATTTATGATCTGAAATTTTGTCACCCCTTCTACCTAAAGCCCCAATTTTTATTTCTTTTATTTTTTAGTTTATACTAAGGGGAATAGTTTTGTTGTGAATGCTGAACACACTCTCCTAAGCTGATTAACACTCCTTCCTCCCAAAGAAATAAAAAGCGAAGAAATTAAAGTGCTTTTTCGGAAATTCATATGAGAAATACATGCAAATCAAAACGAATTTTTACAGAGAACTACTTGACGCATCAAAAATCTGTTTGTACAGTTCTTCCTGTTTTTCTTAGTACTTTAAAGAAATATAATCCAACATAAAGGTCAAGGGAGAACACTTATTTTCAAAGGTCTATTTGCGCCCTTAGAAGGGCCACTTTCTTATTTTCGAGGGCACCATTTTATAGATCTCGACGAGGCCTAAAACTTTGTTCCTTTAAAAAATGTTGATTCTCCAACCCTTTAGGAGTTATTTCTCTTCTGTATAGGAGTTGTGTATGTATATATATATATATATATATATATATATATATATATATATACTTACTTTCTTTAGCTGCCCTAAAATTGGTCCAATTTCGATGAAATATGGTGCAAAAATCATTCGTCTAATTAAAGGTAAGGTTCAGTAATCAGTGGAATATTTCTATCGAAACATTGTTTTGGGGCCAAGCGTCGCGCGAAAAAACCTAGTGCTTTAGTTTTCATGGGAATATGCTTGCAGGTACACTTTTTACAGGCTTTCTATCATAGGAAAACGAAAGAAACTATTTTAAAGCAATATCTGTAACCCTGTACGAGAAAGGTTCAGTAGGTTGATTGATTTGGAAATATCTGTAGATGTTTGACATTCATCCAAACTATGACATTTAAATTTTGGTTGTGTTTGAAGCAAAGAAAGTATTAGAAAATGTATTAATAACAGACATGACAAGTTTTGGGATCTTGTTATATTTTCTTAAATATCTCAAAAACGGTTGCGAAATCGTGGGAAGTGACTATTCGAAATCTTATTAAATTCTCCAAAATTCAGCAAATATTTATTCATATATTTCTCTTTAGCATCTGAAATTACCTTACACATATCAAGAACATAACTAGGCTTAGCTGTCATGTAGGGCAGTTAACTGGTAACATACGATGTCATAAATGTCTCTGGGAGATAACCTCTAGCTAGAGGTAATTTAGATATGTGGCCATTCATGTAAATATAAAATCTAATTATTCAATATATGTCTTATGATATAATAATAATTATTCAATGTTTAATTAACATAAATATGAAATACATGAAGTAGAATTTATTGCTATAATAGTCCATGAGCCCGCGATAGTTTTTTTCGCAATAGTATTTATCCTCCCTCCTTGTTTCAGATCACAAGTCTCCACATTTCAGACCTCATATATAGATCACGAAAATGCTATTGTTTCAATATAATTACACATACATGTAGAAACTAATATAAATAAATAAATAAATATATATATATATATATATATATATATATATTTATTAATTTTTTTTTTTTTATAAATATGGCACAGGTCGAAATAATAGTACTCCATTTTATGTACTATTTTATTTTTGGCACGCCCTACATGTTTCGTGGCCTTTATGCCACCTCCTCAGGGGCCACTAAATCCCCATGTGTGGTTAGCTTGCCACCCATACTAAGACTCCGACTTTGAGTCTTAGTATGGGTGGCGAGCTAACCACACATGGGGATTTAGTGGCCCCTGAGGAGGTGGCATAAAGGCCACGAAACATGTAGGGCGTGCCAAAAATAAAATAGTACATAAAATGGAGTACTATTATTTCGACCTGTGCCATATTTATAAAAAAAATAAATAAATATGCATAAATAAAGGTCAGAAATCGTGGAATTAAATATATATATATATATATATATATATATATATATATATATATATATATATATATATATATATATATATATATATATATATATCTGTTCGTGCTCTTGCGGAATCAAACGTAACCAGAATCGGATGAAATTTGGCAGAAATTAACTTAGCCTGATTCATTAACTAGCAGAATTCCCTCATCGGAACGTTGATTTTTCTCGGCGAAAAAAATCGTAATACTGACGGCATTGGGCTTATAGATTTAAATGTGCATTTTTCCAAGTGTTTTGAGGTGGGGAATCGAAACCACATTCAAGCCGATATATTTAAACGTTTTTAAGACAAGTTAAAGAATACATAGAATTTAAGGTTTCCCTACGCCGAAACGGTAGACTGAGTTGAATCTTTTTTCACATGTTGCAAAATTATTGAAACAGAAATATATATTTTTTTTACTAGAGGACGTTTCGTAAACTTTCTGAAATACCCGGAAAAGGTTAATAAAAACCCTGAAAAGTGGAAGGTGATCATTCGAAAGCTGTGGATGCTGAGTGCGAAACGGGATTGAAGATTGAGATTCTATTGAAGTAAGCGTTAATTGTATTTAACAGTACAATTAGTTTGTCAATGTAACTTATTCGCAATAATGAGGTTTTCCAAATCTCATTAGAAATAAAAACTTTATGAAGGAATGTAATAAGGTCATAAGGTATTCAAGCAAGAGCTCTTAGATGTTCAAAGTCGTAGCTGATATTGGTATAATTTATAATATTGCTAGCGAAAGATTGAATGCGTTGGGCAAAAACGCCCATCGTTCCGCAGGGAACGAAAGGAAAGTTTGAAAACAATCATAAATTCAATATAATGTTAAGCGAATTTAAATACATTTAGGAATTCATAAGAATCCCGGACAACATTTATATAAAAAATGAGTAAAAACGTATATTTAAAATCACATCACAAATAATTGCATGTTTTTTTAAATGTTAGCCAAACCTGAAATCCTTTTTCATTTTCTATGATGAAATACCTAAGGCATAAGAAGCCACAATATCACTAGATTGAGGAAAACTATAGAGAATATGATGGTAGCATTTATGTCAAACATCAAATTCTATTCCATATAAGCGTTTTATGCTCAGCGTATATTGAGGAGAAAATCATTTAAGCATAAGAAACATAAATAAGGCAGTTACCCTAACATTTTACGGCGTATGAAATATAAAGGTAAAATGTTAACGATAGAGTTATTACGGATATTTATAGTAGAGGCGTGGTAGGTCAGCCTGTGGTGCAACTCAACACGATTTCTGACGACCAATTGCCTGGAACGAGTTTATTTTAGCGTAAGTGATACAATGAAGTCATTTCAGGCTTCAAAAATCCAAGGACTATTTCCCAAGTGATATCTTCTGCAACAGTACAGTAATCCATAACGACGTTCAATTAGGGTAAGCTATTCACAGTAAAGAAGAGCGATAAAATATAATCAAAATTTAGATCAGACTAAATTATTGGATATTATAACAAGAATTATCAATACATTGAATGCCTTTTTCGATATTATCAGTATATATTTTTGAAACGCTTCTTCACTTATACATTTTTAACTCCGTTCTTTCACTTTCTCTTTCTCTCCTAAATATATGGAGGCTTGGGGTCCAATAAAGCAGTACCTAACCATTTGTTCAGGCCACTGTATTTAATAATTACGACCGACATGTTTCGAGCCTTGTCGCACATCTGGAGAGGTACTTCTTATTTCTTGTTAGGAAGTCCTCTCATCACCATGCACTCTCTACGGAGGCTAGGGTAAACTCAGTTTTATGACAGCCTCCATAGTGAGTACACATTGATAAGAGGACTTCCTAAAAAGAAGTGCCCTTCAAGAGTTGTGACCAAGGCAGGAAACATGTCGGGAGTAATTATTAAATACAGCAGACTGAACAATGAGTTACAGCTTTACTGGAAAGAGCGAACTATGCATGAGACAGGCCAAAGCTAAATTTTGGGGAATCTTATTTATTTATTTTTAAGTTGACGTTTCTTGTAAGCGAGCCACGATCCTGACTGTTTTAGTTTTATAATTGTAAAGCCACGGTTAGCCAGTCATTTATGGTCAAGTTATTTTTCAAACTACACAGAAGCTTTCAGTTTCAATGATTCAAAATATAACTAGACATCCGGGCTGAACCTGTAATAATTATATATCCGGTTACCACAGCAGTATAATTGTATGTTTTAATTCATTTCGTCATACTTTACTTATAATAGTATATTTCGATCGCTGTCGTGCGCGTTCGGTTTATGTTATGGGCAGGGGGTTAAATTGTTAAAGCTAAAATAGTCCTGGGCGCATCTGTTTTGAGTTGGATATTGAGAGGGGGCAAGCTAAAATGTTTTTAATTTATTTTGCTCAGAAATCGTAGATTTACCTATGGCGTCGAATGAAATGTCCTATAATGTCCCATTATTTAGTTTGTTATAAAATCATAATTTTCGTCCAAGAATATGAAGATCCTGAATGCATTTTAAGATACAGAAAAATACGCCATTGCAATTGTGAGTAACGCGGTTTTATATGCTTTACCAGGTTTAAAGGCAATCGTGTTACGATTAGTTGAACCTGATATCTCAATTTGAAATCTACCTTGGTCTTTTCTCAAGAACGTTTAAAAGGTCTGCGTTTAAATACTTCTTTCTTCGTTTCGTTAACAGGCGTGTACCTGCGCGCTAGAGAACAGATTTAAAAAGGGTATAGAAGTGTCAGGAAAGGTGTCGTCATTTTCTGATATTTTTTTAAACAGTTTTTACAAGTCTAGTTACTCTTACCTTAACATTTATTTAGAATATCTAGAGCAACGTTAATGACGTTTTAAAGTTGGCTACTATTCAGGTCTTCTTCGGATGACTTAGATGCATCATCGACACAAGGAAGTAATGGTTGTACTTCCGGAGACATTGGCACGGTGAACTTGACGGGAAGTGATTATTAAATATCCAGTCCTTAACACGCTATCGAACTCTTCCACTCTTGGCAGGTACACTTTAATGGTGACGCGGCCTGAATCAGAAATGCATGCAAAGGACCTCACCTTGTGACACAGGCCGACAATTAACATAATATCCTTGTATGATGCCATTTGAAATAAAACGTTTGTGCCATAGGAAAATGATCTATAAATGACCTAAAGCAGTATAATACGTAAAGCATGTTGAATAATCTGAACTACGTACATTTATATATATATATATATATATATATATATATATATATATATATATATAAATATATATATATATATATATATATATATATATATATATATATGTATATACCTATTGAATCAATATATGCCCAATACTATATTTGTGTACATGTTAATTCAAGGGAAGCATATTTTAAAAGTATTGGAATTAATTAGCAATTAAACGAAACACGGATACAAGCTAGTAATTAATGATTCTTAACCGAAAAAAATTAATAGTCAATAATTCAATATTTTCTTATAGAGTTTCAATGTTTCTGCTGTATTGATATTATCTTCAATACCACCACATTAGTATTAATAGAGGATCTTACTTGTCGGTAGTCCCTACAGCAAAATGTTGTACTTCGGTAAGACTATCATGGTGCACAAGGAAATACCTCTATGGTGTTCATGCTTTACGCACATTCTTTGAAAGGAATAACTGATTCAGGGTGATCAATCTTGATCGATTGTTAGAAATGAAAGTAAGTCTCTCGGCAACTTGAAGCCCCTTTTAATTGTATCTTAAATCCCAGAGAGCGTTCTGATATCATTACATCTTACAGCAGGTCTTCTGTTACTCTCATGGTTCTTACTTCATGGTTGAACTGCACGAAGACGTTCAACCATGAAGCGCCTACTAGATTATTAAAGGCAAGTGCAGCGTATATTTTGGCCGCTGACAGTGTCTAACAAACGAATCCCCTAATCGTAACCTGCCAATTGTTCTACGGGAATTTGTTAGGAAGATATCCCGGAATCGAACCGCCATTAATTAATAACTCAAACATTTTGCCTGTTGCAGCTGTACAATGATCTATAGCAACAACTATTTTAAAACAGTATTTCTTAGAGCGTGGGGGAGGGGCGAGGTTAGCTAGTGGTAGAGCACTGGACTAATATGCTGGAGGACTTGAGTACAAATCCCGAGCAAGCACTAAAGATTTTTATCTTCTAGTGTCTTCGTTCATGGGTTGGATTCGACATCCCTGGCAGTCCCTAGGCCAACCTAGCCTTTAAATAATTTATTAATGGGTAACATGGGTTTAATGACCCTAGCAGTCAAAGCAGGGGAAAATCAGGCGGTCGGAGCGTATTGCTGACCACACTATCTCCCTAGTGTGCCGTATGGTCACGAATCAGATACCTCTATAGTGTCTGCCCCTCAGGGCCTTCGTGGCCTGTTACGGGACTGATCTTTTTTTTCTTAGAGCGTGAACCAAGGAGGCTGATACCAGAGCTGATCCTTGCTTCCACCATTCTTAGCTACTTTATCGGGCATTTTGTTCCCAGGAACACCCACATAATCCAGTGAAGTACACGGTCTTCTCCACATTCCACCGTGTGGCCGGCCGAGCGAGTTTGATGTTAGGATTACAGGTCCACAAGGAGCCTCAAGTAACCCTCGAGAACTGTATCCATAATAGCAACCACTGCCATGCCAAACTTGCTCTGTTATTCCCCAATTGGGTTATTTCCCAATTGCTCAGTTATTTCCTAACTTCTTAAAATTCCGAGAACATCTAGTTATATTAGTATTGTTTTCTTATGCTTGTTAATTGTATCCTTTTGAAAGAGAAAAATTTGTTTGATTACAAAATTGAGACGAAAGACATTCGACGAAAGAATAGTTTTGTGAGTCAATTCGAAAATCATGTGTTACATTCGGCAGCTTTGGTGTTACCTTTGGCTAACCCTAATAATGGTTTAACAAAAGTTAGGCTGTGTTTAGTTTGTGCAATCAGGAGGTATTTTGTAACTCCGAAGCCTTTAGGAACTGAAATTTCGAAGAGTCGCTTATCTTGGAAAAGTCATTCTCCTTGATGTGAACTAGAAGATTTTGGGTACAAGGAGACTTAGGAAAGGGCTGAAAACGCCAAATAGAAAACGGAGCCAGGGCTAGTACCCTGATTGTTTGCTTTAGAACGCCTGATCTCATCAGAAGGTCGTTGACGACTAAAAGCTTTTCAAACAGCCGTACTCTCTTCAAATACATTTAAATCACATTCAATGATTCCGACTTTTAACCGCCTTCTCGCAATCTGTTTATCAACCCTCGACATCTTGGATGTTGTAACGTTGTGTTCTGCACGTGTACTTGTATGGCTGATCATGAACATACTTCAAACACCACTTTACTCCAGGAGTAAAAATCATGCACATTCACGTGTCACATCAACCTTTTATTTGAACCTATCAAAGAATACGTGCCTTAATAAAGATTGTTCATCATGTCTTTCTCGTCCAATCACAAATGCCCTCGCATATTTTCCTCTTTGTATTATTTTCTCCATACTATATCTTAGTATGTAGCGTCGTAAATGAACATTCATAAATCGAAAATACATTAGTCAATGACAAACCGTTTGTTATGAAACAAACACTTTTACACAAGATTTATTCCATTCCTGAAGGGGTTAATCTCTTTAGAAAGAGGAAGATTTATGTATATTGCATAACGTTTTGTGCCTCATATTCCTGCAGTTGGATTGTTCATACACCATATGAAATAATGTTAAAAAAATTCAGTGTTAATTAATTGTGTGACCTTTAATATCAGTAAATTCACTTAAATGTAGCTGGAGGTCGATAGTAAAAAACGCAATTACTTCAGCTTCAAATCGTTATATTAATTAAATTATTTTTGTAAGGATACATGTGTGAGTGACTCTGTTTACGATTGTGTGGGTGTTTGTGCGCGCCTGTTTGTGTGCGTAGAAGTGGCTTCAGGATAGAAAATTAAGATATAGAACAAGAAGTAATAATTTTAATCCAATAAAAAAACTTCTATTATTTATTATTATAATAGTTTCGATATTTTATTTTTTTATATTATATAATTATTTTCCCAGTTTAACTGATTTTGTCGACCTTCTATAAATGTTTTAATTACTTGATAGGACATTTTTATTTTAATTAAAATTACACCGATCAACTAACCTTGGTGTTGTAGAACTCATTAAATAGATAGCCATGAAGATTTGAAATTAATAAAATAGAATTGGAAACTATTTTTAGGTCTAATAACTGTTTCACGTTATTTATTTATTTACGTCTGGTAATGTTTCGGAAAGAGGGAATCGAAACCCTGAGCGAGTTAAAAAATATCTATGTACTTATTTGCTCGGGCTATGTTTACCCGGGGGAAAGATGAGAGGATAACGCAATTTTATAAAATAAATAATATTTCGAGTGTTGTGAAAATAGGTTTAGATCACATAAAGTTTTCGAGTCCTCCAAGATATAAAAAAAAAAAAACTATACATTATGGAAATAAGGCTGAACAAAAATGTTAAATACTATTTAAAATCCAAGAAATAAATAAAAACAAGAATTAAATAAACTAATTTAGGTGACTTTTGTCTTATGTAAATACTTATTGCATATCTGTACCAATAAGCAATAAGTATTTACATAAGACAAAAGTCACCTAAATTAGTTTATTTAATTCTTGTTTTTATTTATTTCTTGGATTTTAGATAGTATTTAGGTAACTTTTGTCTTATGTAAATACTTATTGCATATCTGTACCAATAAGCAATAAGTATTTAAATAAGACAAAAGTCACCTAAATTTGTATATTTAATTCTTGTAACAGTTGTTTTTTTTTCTTTGTTTTTTGACAGGACTGAGAACACTTGCTTTATTATCTAATCGCTAAAGTTGCGAAGCTCAAAAAAAAATAAAAAATAAATATAATCCAAGCCGTTGAACATTAAACAAAAATAAGCATACAGGAATAAGAACCAGGAAGAACTGACTTGAATAAAATGACGAGAACTGATTTACGTAAATTAGGCGGAAATAAGATTAAATGAATGAATGGATTAATTCCGGAAACAAACTTCGGTAAAATAAAAATGAAAAAAGAGCCTGGTCGAAAGAAAACATAATGTAGCGGTTATCAGATAATAGAGAATAACACATGTGATATAAATTAAAAAGTAGAGTTGAACCTTTGCTCTAAGAAGGGTTAACCAAAAATATGTTTCTGTGCAATCTCATTCAAAACGGAGATCCCTAGTCAGAATTTGCTCAAACCAGAAATTCAAGGCTAGTTCACGGTAGTACTCGGTCAAGGCTGGACTTTGGCGAGTACGAACTTTTTAATCAAATTTCTCATAAACTGTGTCAATAAAAGAACAGTAGACCTGACTACTAGCTCCAGGAACCAGATATCTCGCAACGCACCGTTAGAAACTCATACTTACATCCGATCAGAATCTTTAATCAGTTGTTTTAATAAAGTTCTATTTCGTTTAATAGTTAAAGTGGGTAAAAATGCAGTTTCACGCCCTCCAAACCGATTTCTTTCAAATTTTGTACAATAACGTATTTTGATGCACTAAACACGAATACGATAAAAAAAAAAACGTCGGATTTAACTAGGAAAGAAGTTATTAAGCACTAAAGTTCACTGTTATGCAGGTTACTGAGCAGGTTAAAGTTCACTGTTATCCGACGTTTTTTTTTATCGTATTCGTGTTTAGTGCATCAAAATACGTTATTGTGCAAAATTTGAAAGAAATCGGTTTGGAGGGCGTGAAACTGCATTTTTACCGTTCAAGTGTTTATATTAAATTCTAAACTTAAACACTTAACAATAACAAGACAAGACATGTTACTTTGACCAGACTTCGCATAGGAAACAGTTGACTCATACAATCTAATCTAATGAAATAACGAAACAGACTTGTCTAAACATTTAATAGGTATAATGCCGTAGAGCTACAGATCTGTTACAGAAATATAAATGATAATTAAAATTAGAAGGGGAAGTAGAATAAGAAAATACATGCGTATGTGTGTGTGTCATTCAGAGTTTGTGAGTTTACAATACATTTTTAAATTTTTTTTTTCCTTTATATTACTTATCACAAAATTAGCAACTTGAGATTGACAAACTGACGATTTGTGTTCGACAGTTTAAAGGCAGGTAATAACTTACTGGCAACGATACTGGACACTAACAGACAAAAAAAATCAAATCTTCATTCTGTTTATCCCTTTTGTATGGATTTCTATATTTTATTTATAAATCAAACATTTAATTTGGAGAGGATAAATGAAATATTTCCTCGGAAAGGTTATGGCAGCAGCAAAGTAATTTATACTGTTTAGCAGCTAAGCTTATATGAATATATTAATTTCAAAGGTATCTGTATGGAAGGGGGACTACCAAAATATACTTTTCGGGAAACCACAAACAAGTTTGTTTAGACAGATTCATCTCATGCCAACAACTAGATTTAACATTCCGTGCCAAGTATCCTCGATTCCCACTAGGAGTGGAAGGCATCAGGCCTATCCTGGCTAGAAAAGGGTGGTAACCTATAGATAAACCGTCCTAAAATTCTGAGCTAATTATAATGGACGCTAAAATTTAAATAATAAACTAGGTTGATTTTATTTTGAATTTCTCTCCCAAGTAAGTTCCAAAAAAAAAAAAATCTGCAATGAAATGAGGAAGGGATCAAAGTGTTTTTGGTTGTAGGCTGCTTTCTCTTGGGAACGTGATGGACGGATATGGGCCTGGGCCGATACTCGCCGATTCAAACACAATGGATGGAAAGTATCTACGATGTACCGGTAACTACTATGTACTTGTAACATGTGTTGCCAATGTGTGACTTTCTTGCTTTTACAGAATTTCTTCTTTAAAAGGACTGCTGGTGGTAGACTTGTTGAATTGAAACTGATTTTGGTATTTACTTTATATAAATGCATATAAATATAGAATTATTATATATAAATATATGTGTGTGTGTGTATATGTATATAAAATATAATTAGTTATGAAATATATTTTTGAAACGTGTAACACCATTTCTATTTATGTACCTTTGCTAATGTGAATAAATAACATGGAAACGGCATTATTTTATGTTAATACCTTCTGCATGTGACATTTTTAAATTTATTCTTAGGCTGAACTTAATTAAAAATACTTCCAAATATCTAAATAAATTCGGTAAACATAAAATAAAACAATCTAAATCGCTTTGTAAAAATAAACTAAATCAGTTTAGTTGAGGCTTACTTTAACTTATTATTCTCAAATTGAATTAAGCCACAAAACCTCGGGCATTGTTACCTTAGAGGCGCTGTATTCGATTTCTTCGCAGTTAGGATTGTGAGTTGCTCTCATAAGTTACTCTTACACGTGGAAGTTTTAAAGATCAATAAAGAAAAATGTGACTTTTTTGTGTATTTAATAAGGGGTACTCGTAAACGTAACACTCTAGAAGAAAATTAATTCAAACATAAATAAGGGAGTCAGCTCTTCATTACGAATTTTAAAGGTCCAAGTTTTTTTGTTTTACTTTATACAGGTTATTTTAAGCAAATTATATGTAGTTTACAGTACCCACCTTCTGAGGTATGTACTTAGTTATGCAGCCTCGACAGAGGTTTTTATATGTGATTACTCGGAATCATTTCATATTTCTTAAGACACAAATTCGAATATCTCCTTTTATTAGAATATTTCTTAAGATGTAAGGTTGTTTTCATTAGCTCTTTAGAGCCTTGTGATATTTAGGCCATGGGCGCATATAAGGGGGGGGGGGCCGAGCGGGCTGCAGCTTTCCTGAAATTTGGATTAGATCAGTAAAAATGTGTCATAAAAACCTCAAAAATAAATTAAAAAAGATGATTCAGGACAGAAAAAATGTTATTATTTTTTTAGTGTTGTTAGTATTCCAACCCCCCTCCCAAATCCCCCAGCCCTCCCCCAATTATTTCGTAAATACGCCCCTGACATTCGCATACTTATTCATCGGTCCGGGCTGGATTCGAGGCTTTTTCATTTTTATCTCAAAGCAAGAGTCTCCGATGATATGCTGTATAAATATCTCGAGAAGTCTACTTACTGATTATAGTCCTTCTAAGTGCTTCAATGTTTTATTTTGAGAATGCAGGTAATCGTAATAGAAAGTTTATCTATAGCCTATCTCAGTTCATCGATTGCATAATATTGAAAGTTTCTTTTCTAAGCTTTCAAAATTTCAGCAAAAGTAAGCATTATACGGGAAAATGTTAACATGACACGAGAGTGGGAATTTCTTTTAGCATGCAATGAGTCGGAGATTCAGTTATTGCAATAAAGTTCAGTATTAATTATAATATATATTTATGTCCCCATTAAGAAAAAAAGTCTTGCTAACGAAGCAGCGGTCCAACTCTCCCTTGGAGATTGACCTGTCTCCATTGCTCCTTCTGTCATTGTATAGAAGAGCCTTTCTCCAGCTCCTGTCCCTACTCCCACGTCACTACAATTCACTATCTGGTCGCTTCTTAATGGCAATACTTTCTCTGGTAGTTAGTTCTGCAGGCCGATGCGATTCGATTGAATTGAAAAAAAAAATAAAATAAAACAATATCTGCTATTGCTTATTTTATTTTATCTTATTTTATCCACGCAAGGAAAGACCCGATTGGGAATCACATAGTGGTTACAACATACGATATGTGGTCGAAAGTACACAATTCATACTTACTTACTTTTGTGGCTCTACAGTCCAAGATGGACTTTGACCTAGACTTGACCATAGCAAATTTACCCATTTGTATTTACTAAATAAGCTCTACCCCTCCCCCCAATGCTCTCAATGCGACAATGCTTCCCTCATTCTTAAACACATTCTCACCCAAAGCGACCAAAGTATGAAGAAGAGCAAAAATTGTATACTACAAGGACATTTGTCTGACTTATTGGGAGAAAATTCAAGCAAATTATACAATATTCAAATTCAATTACACAATATTGTAAACTTTTTGAAAGACGTTAATTTGTACGGAAATGTATAATTATATGGACACCGCTAATGACTTCTTTAGAAGCGGTGTAAACCAATAAAAAAATTTATATATTTTACATTAAAACAACCTGCAACAGCTGCACAAAAAATGTTTATAAATTCATGGGATGCGCAGAACTGAACTATAAACTCCCATATCGTGGGATTACTTCAATGCGGAAATAATATTAAAACAAAATCAGCAAACCTAATTTTTTCTCTCATGATTTCAATTTTATTACTATAAAGTTTCTTTACAATCATTTCATAGTTGCAATAAACTTTTATTATATCAAATACAATAAAAATACTCACATATTCATTAAATTCGATGGTATACTACATATCGGATTGTTAGTGAAAGTGTACTAACATTGCTCATCGATTTTGTTAACTCCATTCTTATATTACTACATTTACTTTTGGATCCCTTGTATATAATTACCTGTGTCAACAAACTTGACGATTGTACCTATAATTTATTACAGATTTCAAATAAACAAATAATGATAATAATAAAAAAAAAAAAACAACTATTGGATCCAGTATAGTTTTGTCTATAGACTGCTTCATTCTATCAACAAGCCTCTATTACCATTACAAAACCATATCATGTAATCAGAAGATAGACTACAATTTGCGTATTTGCATGGTCCTGATTCCTTTCCACTTTTTGACGTTTCCTGCCCCTGGTTTTGAGGAAATGCCCGGCCTCCCTTATGCAACGCGACAGTGGAAGTACAGAAAATAGGGGCGCGGATTGCGGGCGGTGATCCCTGTTTATTGCTGGTAAAGCACGCGATGTTCCGGTAGCTACGCTATTCCCATAACGAGAATTACATCAACTTTTGTCATTTTAAACTGAATTGATGATACACATCTAATTGAAAAACTACTAAAGAAAACGTATTTACAATTTAGAGTGAATATGTGTCACAGGCAGGGTCATTGCAAAAATTAATGAAATCAGCTAACTAGGAAGCATTGTTGATATTTTTTATTCGCGAATCGGTACCCAATAGAAGAGCCAGATAGAGAAGACTGTGTCATCATAGCGTTATTCCGTGATTTGAAATTTCAAGCTCCGTTTTCTCTAACTGAGGTGATCCTATCGAAATTTAGGCCTGAAAGCATTTTGTAGAACTTGTTACAAAACTGCTCTTGTCTTGATTTATATTATAATACTTCCTTTACTTCAAACATAACTAACGTCCAAATATCTGTTTCGATGAATGTAAAACGTCTGAGAATATATTTAAAACAATAAAGTTATTAATATGTTCATCAAGGACTGAATCAGAATTTTTCATTTACAGGATTTTGTAGCAGTCGATACTTCCACATAGCGGCATTTGGTTGACGGACTTGTCCCATTTCCTCCTTATGAGGATGGGGTTAATGCACTAAAAGGGCTGAAAATGGGCAAAAACAAAATTAAAAGGGGACTGTGACACGAAAAAATCGAACCGAAACCTTCACAAGTGTCCGTTTTAGCGCGGTTACTCCCTACCTCCATAGGGAGAACCCGCTTATGAGGTTGACCTCATGACGCAATCCAGAAGTGCCGGCAAGAAACTTTCTCGTTTCAGATAGGTGGTTGAAATTTGTATATGTATATGTATATATATATATATATATATATATATATATATATATATATATATATATATTTATATATATATAAATATAAATATATACATATTTATATATATATATATATATATATATATATATATATATATATATATATGTATATATTTATGTATATGCTTATCTGTTCGCGCTCCTGACGGCTCAAAAATGGTCCGATTTTGATGAAATTTGGTACAAAAATCTGTCGTCTAATTTGAAAGGTCAACATCGTTAACCAGCAGAATCCACCTACTGGAACATTGTTTTTGGGGCGAAATTTGCGCAAAAAAAATCGTAACGATTACGTTTTTGGGTTCATATGCTTGCAGGTACTTGTTTTATATGTTTCTTAACATAGGAAAACGAATGAAACCATTTTCAAGGCGATATCTCTAACCGTTCCTGAGAGAAGTGGAATCAATGTTTTTGTAAGTCATTATTTTTTTGTGGGTACTTAGAATTGCGGGATTCAATTGAAATATTTTCTACATCTTGGAAATTAATCCCAACTAAGTTGTTTAAATGTTTGTTATATTTAGAGTTAAGGAAGTATGCGAAAAAAAAATTTTATTAATAGACATGAAAAGTTTTCGGATCTTCATACATTTTTCGTAAATATCTCGATAACGGTTGGGAAATCGTGGTAAGTGGAAGGTGACCATGCTTACTAAATTCTCTACAAAAAAGGTTCTGAAGCAATATTCGATGGGGCAACGTCAATCAGAGATATAAGCGCTTAAAACTTAAAAAGTGTTTGTTGTGTTCTTTTGAAAGGGTTTTTCTCTTTGCTTATCTCACCTTTTAATTGGTTGTTTTTTTGTTTTAAGTTGCATTTATCAGTAAAATAAGGATTGTAGTAAAATAAGCTAAGACAGATAAAGAATTATCCGCTTCTGTGTGAGTTGGCTACTGTCAGTTTCCTGTGATTTGTGTTGCTAATCTATTCCATTTTTTCGAGATGTATGTAACCGCGCTAAGATGACGCAGTTCCTGCGTTTCGGACTTTTTGAAAAGGATACTGATGCAAGATTACTATTCATGAACGTAAGTAGTTCAAAAACCCAATTTGAATTTCAGAAGCTACCAAGGCACATATGGTTACTTCGGATCACGGAAATATGAGTCTCACTTACTTGAAAGTAAGCGATGAAGTCGATGCGTTTCAACAGTAGGTGTCGGCATATTCTATTGATTCCTGATAACATTAATAAACCCAATCTCTTTGATGGATTATGACTGACAAAGAGTCATAATAGTTTCATATTTTTTTAAAAAGAGTTTGTATTTGAATCCGATGGATTTTAAGCCTTAATCTATTTTATGACGAGAGAAAAAACTGATCCGTTTAGTTTCTACATTACTATCCTAGAAGCATCCTATCGGATAAGTTCTCATTTTTCTCATAGCCGCAATGAAGACTTGAAAACAAAGCCAAAACATTGGCACAAACACGAACTCATTTTTTATTGATAGATGTTGTTTTATGCAACAATTGACCGAATCCCAACTATATCCATCATGTCCGCAAGATATTGGAAATATCTTGATCTTCTGCATAAAATTCTTTCGTACACACACATATATATATATATATATATATATATATACAAATAATTTGAAAGAAAGTAAAACAATTTACTTAAGCTTAAACAGTGTCCATCAGCCAGAATGCATGTATACATAACTTAATTATTCAAAATATAAATATACATTCAGAAAATTTAACTTTAACTTAACAAAAACTTGATAAAATAAGAGGAAAAAAATAAAAAAACAAATGCATGAAATAATAATAAATATATATATTTATCGTTAAATAGAGAGAGAAAAAACAAACAAACAAATAAACATTAATACTGAGAATAAAATATGAAATAAAATACACTTTTCCGAATCAATAATTAAACTGCCTCTATTTTTACAGGCTATTTTAATATTTTTACAAGGTTCCGGAGAATTCCGTTTAGAATCTTCTTGACTTCCTAATGTAATGTCGGTTGTGTGATTTCACCCCACCGGACCCACATGAATAATAAAATTATTTTTAAGAGTACTTATGGGAGTGCTTGGAAAACTGAAGGTGCTTTACTCTAAGTATGGCAAATGAAGACTCCTGTTTGAGGAAGTGTGGACCGTCTGTAGTGTCAAAGTAATTTACATAATCCTCTTCCCTCCTGCCCTGCTTCGCCAGGATGGAGGGGGATGGAACAGCCCCAACGAAGGTTAAGGGCGAAGCTAGGCAGTGAAAGTACTCGGCGACTCAGTTAGTCAGTGATTCGCCACTGGATACGATGCATCCCGCCACGCTACTAGTCATACTCTTCCTTGTCGTATTTCCCCGTGAGTAGTAAACATATCACAAGCCAGTAGTAAACGTCTAGTATATAAATAACTTTATTGACAATTGAATGTAATGAAAAACTAAAAAAGAAAATTACAAAAAGCAAAGGTTGAAGGGTAGTTTAAATTCTACTTTGAAGCAATTCCTAAAATTGCGGAGTAATTCTAGGAACTAAGACTAGTCTCTTATGTTTAAAATGAGGGAGAGCGGCCAAGATTAATCAGCAATAAAAATAAATAATGGAAGGGGTCGGGGGAAAATACTGCCAAGCAATATTCTAAACAGAACATAACTGTAGCTGTTATATATTGAATATTATGTGGGACTATCAGTTGAAATGGTTAGGGGCAGCAAGATTAAGTAGCATATAGAGCTGCATCTTAGACTGATAGTCACATATAATATCCAACATTTAGCAACTACAGTTCAGTTTTGTTGGCTTGGTACTATTTTGCCCCGACCCCTTCAATTAAGAAAAGTAAAGATGGATTCGAGTATAGCGGACTTGTGGCTTCATATCATGAGGTTCAAGCAAGGGGCATACCTCTTAGTGTAGTCCAGGGTACATCTGTAAAAACGTAGCTAAATTTCTATGTTGAGAGGGGGAGCGTAGTACGCTAATTTTTGCAGGGGATTCTTCAGAATAACTCATGTAACCATAATTGAGGTATGCTTAAATCCAGAAATCCCTGGAACATTTTTTTTTAAATTTTAAATATTCAAAAATAATAAAAAAATCACGTTTTTGTTTTTACTTCTATAGCTCATAGCTCCGAAAGTATACGTGCTGGGACCTTCTCAAGGCGCTACAAGATTCTTATTGAAATTCCTTAAATTAAAAATGGTTCGCAGTTTAAGCAATCAATAGGTATGAAAAAAGGCAAAAAATATACATTTTTCTATAATTTTTCGGGAGCTTAAAATGCATTTCATATTTTAGATAGAAAATGTTTATTATAAGATAAAACAACCACGAAAATTAATTTAAATCGGTTTGATAGTTTTTGCACAATAATTGAGGTAACATCAAAAAAGTTAACATTTTTTTGAATTGTTGAAAATCATTAAAGGAATGCTTTACATATTTGAATATATATTTAAAAAAAAAAAAAAAATATATATATATATATATATATATATATTTTAGAGCTTGAACATCGGTCGATTTGATATTATTGTACGTCTTGAGGATATTATTAAAAGTTTCTAAATAATAGAGAATTTTGTAAAATTTCATAACGAATCTTTTGACGCCTTGAGAAGGTCCCTAACATGTATACATTTGGAACTTTGGAGGCCCGGTGGCCGTGAGTGTTAAGACGCGAGCACTTGCTCTGGGTCGTGGGTTCGATTCTCACTATGGGGTGGTGGCTTTTCTTTAGAAAAAAGGAAAAGGCATCAGCCCTACCTTGGCTAGAAAAGGGCAAAAGAAGTTATTTATGTCACGTAAATTTTTCGATTTACGCATACCTCAATTATTGTTACTTGAGTTATTCTGAAGATATTCCCGCCAAAATGAGCTTGCCCCTTCTGAAACTATATATATGTATATATATATATATATATATATATATATATATATATATATATATGTATATATATATATATATATATATATATATATATATATAATTATTCTTTAGCAATATCTTGAACAAGAAGCTGTTCAAGTTTTTTATATATTATAATAATAGTGAAAAGTCCGTTTATTTCCAGCCGTCGGTAAGAAATTGTTTTTATTATGTAAATTAGACTTTTGAGGCCCTTTGAAAGGAAGCGGCAGAATATAGAGTAGATCAAATAATGAAATGAAATGGAATTCTTGTAAAATAGCTGATTTAAATTTTTGGATTTTCCTCAGTTAGATATTATTTCATATTGAATTTTACTTTTCAATTTTGTTTTCATGGAGTTAAAAGGAAAATGAATCATTGACCTTCTACCTGCTGACGAAAAATTTGTTGAGATTCTTGGCCACTATTTGTTTTAATGTCTAGTACCCGACGGAAGTGATTACGAGGCTACTATGTAGCTATAGCGTAGTATAGGGACTACTGCTGCTTCCTTCTATGTGGAATATTAGTATGGATTTTATTGTGATGTTTTCCTTGCATACCGCACACATATTTTTGCAACCTCTTATCGTTAAATGACGGTGTGACTGGAGTGTAACCTCGTAACCACTATTTAATTTGAGGCTAGGACATTTCTTATCTGAACTTATGGGATGTGTCAGGGTCGACACCGTAAGCAGATTTTCATTCCTCAGAGGAGGGAAGAAACACGCGAAAAAGTCAAAATTTTCACGACCGACTTATACAAGTTATGTCTAATCCCTATCATTTCTGAATATTAATATCGTATTGATAAATAGATTACGGGTACTTATGAGAAGCTGAATTCGCTGTATGGCTATTAATACATACTGGACAGGAAAGTCAGACCCAACTGTTAAACATATACTGACTGACAGTAGACAACTTCCTTACTGTTCATATGACTTATTGAAAAAATGTAGTCCATACATCCTAATATTCCTGGCACACAAAAAATTACCTTCCGACAGTTAATTCCGCTAAATGTATTAATCAAGCTACCACCAATTTTCGTAAACAAAATATTAGTATCTATAGAAAAATGAATATTGACAATCAATACGAACGTGCTGTGTTACATTTTTATTTACTTGTGGCAAATCTGCCAGATTTGCAGCCATAAAAACTAACAGTGTACAAGGTAACCAGTGTAAAGTCTGTCAAGAGACGATTCATAAAATTTAAAATTGTAGCAAACAGCATTTATGATGAACCCGGTTCAGGACGTTTAGTAAATTTTAATAAAGACGTTCTTAAAAATATTTTCAAATCAGAGCCACAAATAAGCTGGACCAGATGGCTGGAAGGATGGAAACCGCTTGTAAATGAAGAATTCCAACGCTGTTTTTTTTTTTTTTTTTTTTTTTTTTTTTTTTTTATCGCGATAATGCTAAACCACTTACGGCGTGGACAACGCTAAAAAAACTATTGAATTTATTTGATAGAGAACATTATCCCAAGGGATATTTATTTCTTATGTGCCTTACGATTTTTTTTTATAAGGCAAACAGTTATATATTAAACAGGATGTACTAAATTAATTTTTAAATTTGTAAGGATCAAAACCAGTCTTTCTACACCAATATAATTTAAAAGCTGCGTTTATAAGCTGGCAAGAAATTGTAGTTAGTGGAGAAAAATGTATTATTGATTAAATTGTTAAATTTAAATTAAATTAAATCAAACAAGAAAAAGGAAAAATTCTCAAAATTTCGCAGGAACATTTTGACCGACCTTATAAATTGTGAAAATAAGTTAATTTATGTTGTTTTTATTGCATATCACCATTATGTTTTATATATATATATATATATATATATATATATAATATATATATTTATATATATATATATTTGTATATATATATTTATATATATTTATATATATATATATATATATATATATATATATATATTTATATATATATTATTAAA
Source organism: Gonocerus acuteangulatus (assembly GCA_946811695.1). Taxonomy (NCBI): domain Eukaryota; kingdom Metazoa; phylum Arthropoda; class Insecta; order Hemiptera; family Coreidae; genus Gonocerus; species Gonocerus acuteangulatus. The sequence continues at coordinate 80,095,570 of OX328124.1, read as the reverse complement.
CTCTGATTAATTCTTTAACTGATTTAGATTCTGCTAGCCATATGAGTTAAACCTTTGTTGCATCGTGATGCCTGCAGGCATCATATTATATTTTACACTCCCAGAGCACTATATTGAGTTTTTTCAAATTATATTTCGGTCCCTGTAAGCATCAACAAGTGTCAAAGGGACTGGAAGATTTTGAACATTGTACTTTGTTCCCAAGAAGGAATAAACAAGTTAATGTTGACAAAACCAGGAGTCTCGTTTCTGACCCCGAGGGGACCCGTTTCGCAAGCCCACAATATTTTTAAAAACGTCCATTCTGACCTTAAAAAACTCATACTCCTTAGTACTAGTGGTGTATTTTACGAATTGAAAGTTTGTTTTATTGAAGTTTTATTTTTTTGTGCCAATTTTTGTGGATGTTCATTTGTTTCCTGAAGGCACCATCGTGCATCCGGTACTGAGGGCCGAGCGATGGATCCCATTATCTGATCGATAATGTGGAGAGGAGAAACAGATTTTTCATACAATCACAGCACCAGATGATAGTGATGAAGATGTCGATGACAATGTTCTTTCTGAACCTCCGCGTATTTTCAGCCAATGTTTTAGAGGTAAATGGCGACGATTTGAATGGTCCCTTCTCAGATTTGAATGATTTGATTGAGGATGTACTGTCTGACGTATCTCAGAAGATGAGATGCAGGATGGAAAACTACAAGAGCCAAACTTGTGGTTACTGTGATAAATGTGAACTTTATTTGTGTTTAACTAAAGAAAAATCATGTTTCAAGGATTACCATTTATGATTTTGATGAAAAGAGAAGAGAGTTCTTTTAAAATTTAACTCATAAATTCTTTATATGTTTCGATAATCGATATAAATTCGTTATGTGTTTCAATAAATGTAAATTATACATTATTAATTTTTTTCCCCGTTATCCTGAGGCCTATTTCTACCTCTCAGATGTTTTTTATGAGAAAAGAAAAATCATGCATCAAAGGGTTAATCGCTACCGTCGCTGACCTAAAATTATTAAATGAAAATTAACTAAATATGTAATAAATGTACTTCCCTTACTTGGCTCTGTGAAATATTATCTACCATATGGATATGAATAGACTACCTAGATTGTGCTATGACAGACTAAATAACTGAGTAACTGAGTTTTAACTGAGTAACACAAATAAAGGAAATATTTATAGATCTGAACTATAATGATATATGGTTAAATCAGGACCCCCATGTAATTAAAGCAAACATAGCAGGTATTATAGTAGCTTATAGGGGAAAGTTGTTATGCCACAATACAAATTAAAACAAATCAGTCCCATTACAGCTCTTTGTACAATAGAATTGCCATAAAACCAGGCACTGTCCAGGAATTCCTTATTATAAACTTACCATTTCCCATATGCAAAACAATTTCAATTGACACGTTTTAGGAACTAAGGAATAATGTCCGCCATAAAAAATAAAACAGACACAGATGAAATGCATTTTATGTAGTTTAAATGTTTTAGAGAACATTAATCATTTACTTATATATTGTCCTGTATATGATCAGATAAAAGCTAAAATCTTACCTTTCTTACCGATTATCGTCAAGAAATCAATTTTCTCAAAGCGCTCAATAGTAATGATAGATATAAAAAGTTACAGGAATATCTATCTATATTTAGGAACTGAATGAAAAGAGTAGTTCATTTATTTTAAATAAATAGAAATTTTGTTCTTTGGATTTTTGTTGTTTTTATCAATTAATTTGCCAGTTATTTTAAATTTGTTTTCTATTTTAATTATAGGATTATATTTTTAATGAAGATTATTTAATTATATATTTATTATTAGTTATATTATTTAATTGGCAAGTTTAATATAGTTATTTTGTAACTCTTTTACGTATTATAATGTGTAAGTAATAGTGAAACTAAATAAGTACATAAGCCGAACATCTTTGATAAGAGGAAAATCTGTAAAGCAAATAAAAGTAAATAAATAAATGTAGTGATATATAAACAAAAAAAAAAGGACGGACAAGAGTGACTACGACAGACTAAATGTGTGAGTAAAATATCTACTTATGTAACCAAAAGCAATGCTGCAGTAATATAATGCAAGCAAAGATATTTTGTCCCGAATTGAGTTCAAATGAGTTACCCCAATTTTCATAATGCTTTGAATGATCGTAAGCGCATAACAACTCTTTTTGTTGTTATATTATTGTAGGATTCGTTAATTGATTATTTACGGATAGAAGCAACATTTTTAAGGATAATACTCTAATAGCGGTCCGGCTCAACTCAAAGCCGTACTCCTATAATGCCGCCTATTTCTTTTCATGCCCGCAGATTAAATAAAAACCATGTCCGAGACGTAAAGGGCATCATAACCTGTAATATCACATAAATAATTAGCATGAAAAAACAAATAGTTGGATTACTTTGCAGTTGGTTAGCCGATTCAGGAGTTTACACGCTCCAGCGGTTAGGGGCTTAAACGAACCGAAAACCGTGAAACGTCATCTAACCTCAACTCATGTGCAATAGTTTGATTTGCCACCGCGATATGTTATTTTTTCTTACAACACTCTCCATTGCATATCATTGTCTGACAAGACCTAGAGTCAACATATGCAGTGGTGAGTGGTGTACCAACAACTTTGTACAAAATGGTGTAATTTTGTCTTTAATTTGTAAAGATTCTTCAGTTTTGGTTTAATCTCTTTGCTATTTGACAAATATAGTCCAGTAAGTTGCAGTATCTAAAGGTTGCCGCACTTTCATAATACTAGCAGTACGGGGCCTTTTCAGAGGCGATCACCCATCCAACTGGCCAAGCCTGACATCGTACAACTTCACTGATCAAACAGAACCGGTGTATTCAACGTAATATGACTGTTGGTGCCACCATTCCTTATTTTTGACTGTTATCTGATTAGAGGATGAGAACCTTGGTTTCAACTCATTGTCATATATTAAAAATAGCTTCAAAAAGAATAAAGTTCTCCAGTGTACAAACTCTTTCATTCCTTATTCTACCAAAGGAGAGGCGATCAACAGTTGGCCTCAGGTGCTATAAGAATCTAGCCATAATATTTAAAATTTTCCCCAAAATCTCCTTTGATATTTTAAGTGATATGAAAATACATATTTATTAGAATGGAGTTAGCGTTGTTTTATTCAATTGAAGCTAATGAAACACATAGTGTCCATCTAACTCTTTTGTTACAGAAAAATATTAATAGTTTTATTACTTTGGTACTGGCTACTTTGGTATATTTATTTTTTCTAATTCTAATCGATATCTATTCGAATAGCCATATTTATTTTCCTCATAACAGTAACTGTGCACTGTGGGCATTTATTTTCACCGTGTTCCATGTTTTTAATACTGCATGTAATTTAGTTATTTATGCCAAATGGAAAATAAAATATTAGCACAATTTTAAAATGTACATTGAGTGAGGTTAAAGATGAAAAATATACATAAAATAATACTAAAAACTAATAAATATATTAGAAAAAATACAATTTTTCGAAAATAAATAACTGAGGAATAGAACATACAAACAAGATTTTTAAGATACAATAACGAGTATAAAGCGATGAAATACTGCAGGTTATATATTAATGTTCTTCAGAGTCTATTGTACAAATAAATTTATTTAAGAGCTCCGTAACTAAAGTGATAAGCTCTAATTTTTTTTATTTCTAAAGAAATAAATATATCAAATAATGTACAAATAAATATATCAAAACCGTCAAAGTATTTCTCTGGAATCTCCTTCTTATTAGTGGCCAAATGTATAACATATTACAGCCATTTCAGAGTGTCTAGTATTAAATTGTGCATTAGGTAGTAATATGGTTATCAAATAAAAGGAAGGTAATATATAATTCCAGTTATAGATATTAGTTATTTTAAATGTGTATGTAAAATGAGCGAAGTCTTGAATATGTCAAAGCACTGCAAAGAAATCTTAAATAAACAATCAAAGTGGTATGTTGGTAAAAAGCTTTTAACTGCTTAAATAATATACTAGTAAAGGCAACTTTGAATGTTGAATTGATAAACACATGAAAAAACTAATCAATTATTCATAAAGGGCAAAAGTCGCCAAAGCATTTAGTGTTCCTCGATTCAATAAATCTCTGTCTTCAGGTTTGCGAATTTATGTATGAATCTTTTCCATCCAAATCTATAAATGAGAAAAATATTGCTCTCCATTCTCAAAGTTCATATAATAACCTAAATTCTGTTAAATAATTAGCTATTTCGGCATCATAAAATATGCATTTTTATTAGCCTTTGTTAATTTTATTTGTTCTTATGATGACCAAACGAGGTGAAGTCACTGATGTTGTATGTTAGTCCCCTTAGAATTAGTTATTATTTGTTTACTGAAATAGAAGGTAGATAGCAAATCCTTAAGGTCGCCATACACGTTCAGTTCAAAGGCCGGAACAAATTGGCCTCCAGGTTTGGACTGAATGGGTCTAGCACACACACGATAAGTTAATAAACCTCAAGGCAGGGAGTGTACAGTCCAGTTATAGTAGGCCAACTGTATCTGAAGCCAATCTCATATTTTCCACACATATCGTCGACACAAATGCGAAGTATCGAATGTGAAAATCACCACTTTCAAGAGTGAAAAAACTTTTATTTATTACTTTGCTTTTGGGCAGTTAAATAGTCGGCAGATTCGACCTTTTGACAGTGGTTACGTTCCCCTTTCATTGTGTGAACTTAGATTCTAGAGTTTCCATCAGCAATCAGTAAAGATTTAAAATGAAAAATGCATTTTTTCATATTCGATACTTTGCATTTGTATCAAAGATATCATCTTTTCTTGGCCTGCACAGTCCCGGCCTCATTGGGCTGTAGAGTTAATCTATTGGAAGTTTTATTCTACTTGGATGGACTCTACAGTTCAACTCTGGCCTCAAGGATGTTCCTTTCACGGTGAGGAATATCTTAAGGTTTGGACTGCGCACCCTTATTGTTAAGACATAATCACTGTATGCCAAGTGTTGTAGGTTCGATTCGCTCTTGGTTTGATCTAATTTCTGTTTGACCTCATAAATCTTCGTTATTAATAAAGAAGCAATAAGATTTAAACATTTATTTCGTTTAGAGCCTTCTGCTCAACTTCAGGAACATAAATATGCTTTAGGACCACCCGACAAACCTATGTAATGTACTCCATAACATACAGTCTTCTTTTTCGTACATGGCTACTGCGCATGAGCGAACGCCAGCGGACACTTTTTTGTGACACCTTTTTGGAGCGCCTAGGTCCACCCGACAAACCTATTTAAAGTGCTGTATAACATGGCCACCGTGCTTGCGCGAACGCCAGCGTATACCTTCTTGTGTCACTTTTTATGTAACGCTGGGTCCACCCGATAAACCTATGTAATGTACTCTACAACATACATTCATCTTTTTCGTACATTGCCACTTTGCATGTGCGGACGACACTGCGTATGCGCGAATACCACTGCGCCTGCGCGAACGCCAATGCGCATGCGAAAACTCCAGCGGACACTTTTTTTGAAACACAAACAGTCTTCTTTTTCGTACACGGCCACGCCACTGCATATGCACGAACGCACGCGGAAACTTTTTTGTGACACACATAGTCTTCTTTTTTGTACATGACCATTGCGCTAGTCAAACACCACTGCGCATACGTGAACACCAGCGAACACTTTTTTTTGTTACACATACAGTCTTCTTTTTCGTACATGGCCACGCCACTGCGAAAGCGCGAACGCCAGCTGACACTTTTTTGTGACGCTTTCTTCCAGTTTAGTCACCGCTAAAGCATATTTATGATAAATAAATAATGATTGGGATTTCAATGAGTTATGTAATTATGACGTAGGTTTAAATGAACATTCGTCGATTCCTTGACCAGACGAAATTCAATTATTAGTACATATTAGTTATTTGTACATAATTTGTAATATTTCAAACTTTTTTTTTTATAAAGGACTAATATTTTTACAGTCAATTTACAATTATAACGCGAATTATACTAAAATTCACTTCTAATGTTTTAAGTAATGCCTTTATGAGTAAATCGAGAAAAATGTAAATTATCTTTATGAAGAAACTATCGAAAGGATTTCTATAGAAGGTTGACTACATCTTCTTCAAATTCATTAAATTTGAAGTCGGATATTTCGAATTAAAAAGTACCGTTTCATGCTCCCTGAAAATGCTCCAATATGAACCGTAAGCCTTCAAATTTTAAATTTTTGTCTATGTTTTAGAGGAATAAAAAAAAATCCTGGTCTCAGAAAAATACTAAATTATGTCGCCTAACCGAAGATGTGGCTACTTAGAAAAAATTAACTTTGAATGCTGTGATATCGTCCCTTCCATTTGAAACTATCGAATATGAAAAATCTCGTCTTTCAGATTTGAGACTTTGCTCTTGGATTGTGGACGATACGGCTTGTGGCAAATTTTCAATATATTACTTCCAATTTTTCAATATATTACTTCGTCAATGGATAGAATATGTTAGTTCCTTAGTTTGATCCGGTTTGCATATTCGATAGTTTGAAATGTGTGTTACGTTTTCTAAAAAATAAAGATTTACAAATGTAATTCTTTATCAATAGTTTTACTTTTGTATTAGATATTAATGTTAAATATTTATTTGTGGCTGATTGTTTATCATATTCTTCAATGGCCGAACAAGGTGAACTGTTTATTGGACAAAAAGTACTAGAATATAAGTATAATTCATGTACGCCACTTAAATCTGTTATTAATAGCCGTTGTCATCTTTTGCACTCCGTGACAGTAGTCTTTGACATGTAAATTTCATATCTCTGGAATCTTCAAAGTTTGCGCCAAAGGTGATGAAAAAGTGTAGAGGAAGTGACGTCATCGTTCATGTGTCCGGAAATTGATCTTAGCACGAAATTATGGCGGGAAATTAAATTTGTTATTTTGCGAGAATAGATTTTCAATCATAACTAGGTATTAATAGTGAAAAGAGTGATGTAAATTACTAGGTCTAATCAATAAATGTTCCATTTATTATGAGAAATGAATAACTGGATTTTATTTTACTTCCAAATGACATTTTCAAGATTAAATTATGATTCCCTTTATAGGTAAATTACTGAAAGTTTGTATTCATTACACGGGCGATGTTAGCTCAGTGGTAGAGCACCAGTGCGGACATCGCCGCACTGGACTTATATGCGGGAGGACCTGAGTTAAAAAATCCCGAAGAAGCACTAAAGATTTTGTCCTCTAGTGTCTTTGTTCATGGGTTGAATTCGGCCTCCCTGGCCGTCCCTAGGCCAACCCAGCCCTTAATTCCTTTATTAATGGGTACCCTGGTTGTAATGACCCTAGCAATCGAAGCAGCAAAGGAGAAACTCAGGCGGCCGGATCATAGTACTGACCACACTATCTCCCTAGTGTGGCGTATGGTCGTGAATAAGATACCTCTATAAGTATCTGCTCCTCTGGGCCCTCGTGGCCTGTTACGGGACTGATTTTTTTTTTATTTTTTTTTATTTTTTATTACTAGTTTTGCTAGTTTATTGATCCCTACAATTTGAGCTTAAAATTACATAACAAAAAACAATACTGATTTACATAAATTGTAATTAAATCTATTTATCGTTTGACCTATAGAAGTATTGAAAAAATTATCCAGATCAAGTTTTATTCTTATATTTTTCAATAACTTATACTCAGAAGGTGTATCACAAGTTAAGATCATAACATTTTTTTTTTTTTTTTTTTTTTTTTTTTTTTTTTTTTTTTTGCAATTTATTCTATCAATCTATTAAAAGAACCTTTAGAAAGATTTTATGGATTTCCATTTTTTCTTTATTGTTTGCCTTGCAACGTAGGTTCGCTGTCCCTTTCCTCGGCGGAGGCTTCGCAACAATGGACAGTCTCCAGAGAGTTTCCGGTGAGATACTGTTTCCATTCTTCGGAAAAATCCTCAATCTTACACGCTCTTACTTATACTTCGAAATCATCGTGATTTTGGAATTTTGCCAAATAGCTCAATGATTTTTTTTTTTTAACGATATAGACAAAAGTTTTACTAATAAGTAACTCAAAAATGCTTTGCCGGTTTCACCTCACAGGTTTTCAGGACCATAAAAAGTACTCAAACTTCTACTTTTACAGCCTAGCTGTAGAAGGCGAACACATTCTGCTACAAGGGCCAAGTGACGTCTGACGTTCAGATTGAGACGAAATGTGCATACTACAGATTATGATTTGCCAACAGGCAACCTCATGTGGAAGACGTGCCCCATAGTCATCCCAAGAAGATATGTGCAAGAATTCTGCTAATATCACAAATTTATTTCATTTTTGAACATACAGGCAACTCCTAAATACACTACAACTCTTGTGGTAATTGTCCAGGGGTTAAAGTACCATATACAAAAACCTGGTTATGTCCACCAATGAGGAATGTTCCAAGAATTTTTTAATATTATAAACTTCAAGCAACCATATTAAGTTTTAAAACCTCAACATAAAATAATAGTATAATGTAATAAGAGAATAATATATCACAGTAAAGTTTAATAACAGTTATTTACACTGCTACATTTAGAAAATGAAATGATTAACTTTAACTAACATCTCTGGCGTTAATGAGTTCGATACGATATAATAAAACAAATTCAGGAGGCTGAGGAATAAATCAGAATTGAGATACGAGGATATAGCCCAAGGCGCATCAGTAAACACGTTTTAGTATTTTTTTTGGAAATATCTTCGGAAGACTTGAAGTAAAAATACTTGGGGTAGGCATAAATCGAAATTTGCTGGAACTTCTTTTTTTTTTAATTTAAAAAAAATATATGGAAATTATCACGTTTTTTTTGTACTCGTTTCGCTCATAACTCCGAGCGTATTCATGTCAGAACCTATCCAAGAAGTCAAAAGATTTGCAATAAAATATTAAAATAAATTCGCGGCCAAGCAAAATAGCAAATGGTATGAAAAATAGGGAAAGAAATAGACATTTTTGTTATATCATTTTCTTTGGCGTCTTAAAATGCATAATGACCCTTCATATTCTAGAAATAAAATGTTGAATATATAATAAAACAACCGATTACATTTAGTTTTAATCAGTTTGATAGTTTTAGCACAATGAATTCTAAAATTTATTTAGGTTTTATCGAAAAAATTAACATTTTTTAATTTTTTGGAAAATCCTTACAAAATAGATTTGAATATGTATTTGAAATACTTCATAGGTTATAGATTGAAAATCAATTTGGACGTTATCAGAAATTTTAAAATAACGCAAGCCCCTCTCAATTTTCAACTCAATAAAGTTGTGCCCTGGATTAAGATATCTGCAATTTTTAGAGGGTTTGATTATTAATTTACTATTTAATTTAAGGTTGGGCGTTTAAGGCGACTCATGTATTCTAAAGAGGAATATTTGGAAACTCGGACTCCCACTAATGATTTTATGTTCCAGTGTCGTCGTTCCCTGACCGATCCTTGGCCTATACAGTCTATAATGGGCGCTTGCAAAGGGGAAAATCAGGCGACCAGAACATAGCATAGAACATACTATCTTCTTAGTAATGTACTGTACATTCATGAATAATATTTCTTTTCAGTAAATTCTTCTCTAGGGCTTCGCAGCCTATAATACAATTCTATTGTATATTTTCGGCAATTTTAATTATACTTTATTAATGAATGTGAACGTACGGTGTTCGGTAATTTTGAAATCTTTACAATTTGACAACAAAATATTTTATTTAATATGACTTAAAAATCCATAAATAAATAAACATCGAATAATTTTGTGTGAGAGAGAGAAAAAACTTTATTTAAAGATAAAAATAAAATAGGCTGCCCAATTAGTAGAGTTGTTGCACATATATTCATGGAATGACACTTCTTTGGGTGAAAACATAGTGGAGCGGCGAGGGTAGCTGAGAGAAGTCGCCTACCCTCGCCGCTCCACTGTTTTGGCAAGTGTAAATACCAGGGCATTCAAAAAGTCCTGTCGTTTTTCGTTTGTTCGTTGTTTATTTTGATTCTAGAGTGTTTGCTAATTAATTCCGTTCAATACAACTTTTATCCATGTAAACACAAATGTTTATACTTTATGAATAGGAGGCTAAGGAGGATTAATTTAATGCAGTCACCATCCAACTGTCTAGTTAAAATGATTCCAGTTGAAACTCAAATTCGGTCGATTTTGCTCTATGAGTTTAAACTTGGCTCAAAAGCTGCCGAAACTGCTAGAAAAATATGCTCCGTGTTTGGGGAAGATGTGCTGTCTGAGCGGAAGGCACAATTTTGGTTTTCAAAATTTCGTGGAGGCGACGAGACACTAGAAGACGAGGCACGCTCAGGTCGACCAACTGTAGTTGATAAGGAGGACGTTCGAAGAGTAGTAGAGTTGGATCCGCGTCAAAGTTGTTCAGAGATAGCCTCTCAACTTAATATCTCAGCCACCACTGCCTGGAATTACCTTAAAGAACTGGGAAAAGTGAAAAAACTGGATAAATGGATTCCTCATAAGCTTTCAGATGCCAATATGCTTGTTCGCTTGACAACTGCATCTTCGTTAACTTCCCGCTTGAAAGTCGAACCCTTTTTGAATCGAATCATCACCTGTGATGAGAAATGGGTGTTGTACAACAACTTCAGACGATCATATCAGTGGTTGTCGGCAGATGAGAAACCTAAACAATTTCCAAAACCAGATCTCCATCCAAAGAAAGTTTTGCTCATTGTTTTCTGGACAACCAAAGGTATAGTGCATTTTGAGATTCTGAATCAAGGGCAAACCATCACTGCAGAAGTATACTGCAATATACTGGACCATTGCCAATCCAAGCTTAAGACTTTTGATCCCTGCTTAGTCAACAGAAGAAGACCTTTGCTTCTTCAAGACAACGCTCGACCACACACCGCCAAATTGACCAGGGAAAAA
>OX328124.1:80034612-80082112 GCA_946811695.1 Gonocerus acuteangulatus | reverse complement strand
AAATTGGAAAGCTTACGACAGAAGCAGTTAATATTTCGTAATGAAAAATGTAAACACATGTAAAAATGTAAAATGAAATCTCAAAGTGAAGCAAGATTTTCGCTTTATCAAAAACAGAAGAGTCGTACTTTTTAGGAAATCTCATAAAGGTTCGAATTACATTTAAAACAATTTTTTCAACCGGTTCTAAGCTATATAAATCCCTTGGAAATAGTTTCGTTAAATTTCCCACGTCCAGATACTTATAAATGTATTTTAGCATTAAATATAATTAAATACCTTAAGGTCCTTTGAGCCTGCTAGAGAGCGAACAGACAAATATGTGTGTGTGTGTGAAAATATATATATATATATATATATATATATATATATATATATATAAAGAGGCACACAAATTTGTACAACCGTAATTTTTGAGTTCTATGGGTTATGAAATGTGAAATGTTACATTCGGCACTCACGGATTGCATCATGAGGTCAACTCCATGATTATGTAAAAATTGAATTATTCAGTCTATGACCAGTCTCCCTGGTCCAACTGGTGGAAGGTTCGCCCCTTCAAATTGTAAGCCTTGTGTTGATAACGTAATCACCTTAAGAGGCAACAAAAGAACAAGAAACAAGTAGGGAAAAAATAAATTTGACGTTATGAATTTTTCCTTCAGTCATCAATCATGACAAATGTCATAACTTCGTGAAGAATATAATACTTGTTACGGATGAAAGGTAGATGGAAATAGGATCCGGTGATAACCAGCTGATCAAGCCTAACCACAAGCCACGAGATTCTTCCGTGACAATAACCACCGGAAGCTTATTTACGGTTTTAGCTAATCTCACATAATCCCTTTCCTAGTCAATCCAGCATTTCAATGGAATAGGTACAGTTAAACATGTTAAAAATACAGTTTTACAAACTAATGTATAAATTGACTGAAAATAGAAAGACTCATGGATATATTGTTAATTATGCTAAATGAGTGCTACAGATGAAATAATATTATAAGATGGTAACTCTATTTTTTCAATATATTTATATGTTGAAGAAGGTCAAGTTTTAAACAAAACACTCACATTCTTCACTACTCATTTATTCTGCTCTACATGTTTCTCGTCTTTATGACGATTCTTCAGGAGCACTTCAAATAATATATCATTATAGCACCTCCGAGAGTCTTCCGCAGAAGATAAACTAAAAGAGATGCAAACCAAATACAACATATTTCGAGTAAACATGGAATGGTTGGGATTCGGCTAAAGAAACCTTAATACGATTTTTGTTAAAAAAATCTATATTTAGGACGTTTCGGCTACTCATTGGTAGCCTTCGTCAGCTAAAATGACAAGAAAAACAGAAATTAATACAGAAAAAAGTTTATATGTATTAATTTCTGTTTTTCTTGTCATTTTAGCTGACGAAGGCTACTAATGAGTAGCCGAAACGTCCTAAATATAGATTTTTTTCAACAAAAATCGCATTGAGGTTTCTTTAGCCGAATCCCAACCATTCCATCTTTACTTATCACCTCGAACTATCTAATCATCATGTTACAACATATTTCTAATTGATTGTACAATGTGCGACAAGATGTATGTAGGGGAATCGAGACAACTATGAAAAAAAGAGAGTTAAACCAAAAACCTTGACGAGACTGACAACAAAACTACATTGGTGGATCATTCTATCCAAAATAGCTGCGCCTTTAATTTTGACCCAGTAAAGATATGAGATAAGGACAAGAACCAAATAAAACGAAGAATAAATACATAATTAAAAAATAGATAAAAGGCAGTTAATAAAAATACTGAGATGAAATAGCCAGGTAAAATATTTATTGTTTAATAAAAAAGACGACATAAAATGAATTATTTTATAAAATGACAAATACTTTCTTTTTAGAAAACCGACATTTATCCAACAACTATCGGCTTTACACAGCTGATACGAAGTAGACATGAGTGATCTTAGTAGTTTAGACGTGGCCCTAACTGCAGAATGTTTTCGGTGGTGTTAGCTGTAAGCGTCATAAAGACAAGGAACATGTAGAGAAATATAAAGGAGTAGTGAAGAAAGCGAGTGGTTTGTTAGAAATTTGACCTGCCACTTTTAAATACATAAAATAAAGAATATTAGTGTCTAAAAATTGTTTCTACCTATAAGTGGTAAGATGAATTAATTATTCTCAATTGTGCTTCTAATGTACAAGAAGATGTAAATCAAATCAGAGAATGCTCTGATTTACTATCTTTAATGGAATGTTGAAACAAATGTTGGAAAAATAGAATTTATTTTAACAGAAAATAACGAACTGCATTGAAAAATTGTTCCTCATTCACTCGAATAATAGAATAATATTATTAGATTATTAAATCTAATAATATTATTCTATTTAGGAAGTATATGTACTGAATCCTAGTTAAACTTCCGTCAGCAATATTCCGATTTTTAGAAGTCTTTTATCCTCTGTATGATATTAGTAGCATAAATCAACCGTAGCATGCTATAGTAGGCCATGGTGAGCAGAATTACTTAAATATGGCGGGAGGTCAATAATAAAAACACACAGTGATTTCCTCGGTCAAATCCTTTATTGACTCCTATACATGTTTCAAGCAATTACGGCACCTCTTCAGGAGCTTATAACTAAACATATTTCTGGTCGCATAAGTAAAACACTATAGACAGCGCCCATGGGGCTAAGTCCCTGTGTATTGGGACGTTGGAAAGTTTAGCTCCATGGGCTGTCTTTAATGTTTTACTGATGATTCAATCCATATCAAGTGGGTCAAAGGTGGTTGCTTGACCTTTTTAGAAAAAATTGATATTTTCACCATCAATTAAATATGAAATCAGTAGTTCAAAACCATTTTTATAATTTATTTATACCCAAACGTTTGAAAATGGCAGCCATCTTTCTCTCACCGCGCATGCTGATTTTTGGGTTTATAAGCTCTTACGGAAAATTCATTTTCTCAGGTTTCTAGTAAAAAACATAGACTAATAATTGAAACACCAATGTTTTGCTTATATTATTCTCTATATTTTATGTCTTCTTCACTATTTGAATATTTTGAAGTCCAATACCTGAAAACAGTCAGTGTAAACAACTGTTTATATTTCTCAAAATGCCGTTTTTGAGGGTAATTATTTGTCATAAGGGGATGTGTATCAAAGTTGATTTTTAACTCGATGATAAACCTAGGTAAGTAGCTTGTATTAAAAGTCTTCTTAACCCTGATATTTGTTCCCTTATTTTTTTTATATAAATTTTTAAACATCAATTTTTGATAACTTTAGACTTTAATATCTCTAGTGGGGGACGATAAAAATCTAATATTTTTATATGTTATAGTCCTTAGTAACATAAAACTCCTGTACAAATGTCAACTTGTATATTTGAGTACTTTCGTAGCTATGAATTTTTGAAAATTGTCCTTTTTGCGCCTATTTAGCAATGCGTTAATTTGAATACTTCATTGTACTTTTAATAACTCTTTTTAATGTGGTTTAAAGCTTTTTATCTATGTACAGTACTACAAATAATATTGTATATTGGATATCTAGTTAATATAATAATATTGGAATCAAGTTCTACTTACTATTTCTAAAGTTAAAAACATACAGTTTTAGTGGTTGATAAAGAGATATTTACCATGTCCTTCATAGTCATAACTGAAAAACACCGATTTTTGAGTTGTGTCACTTTAGAAATACTAGTGCGATATGTCCTATTGTTAATCAGTGTAGAGTGAACTGGAATATAAATTTTAACGTACATTATAAATAACTACGAATTTTAGGACGGGTTACCTATAGGTCACCACCCGTCTCTAGCCTGAATAGGGCTGATGCCTTTTCTTTTTTTCCAAAGAAAAGTTACCACCCCTAGTGGTAATCGAACCCACGACCCTTGGCACGGAGCGTTAAGTGCTCACGCCTTAATACTCACGGCCACCGGGACTCCAGTGTAGAGTGACATTTTAAAAACCTCATTCATAGAAATTCGGATATAGGACATGGACCAACAATCTTGATCCTTCAAGAAATAATATGACTTGCCGCAGCCTCCTTGAACATAGGTTTCATATAAATGGAAAAAGTTTGAGCTTTCCACTGGGGCCTTGGATAAATATGTCCTTTTCAATCCATGCAAAACACAAGGTGAAAGGCAAAGGGGTCATGATCGATCGAGAATCATTTCAAAATACAACCTTCATTGATTGTTACACATCTAATGTACCACAAACACCAATACCGTGAACAATTTCCAAATGAAAAAAAAAAAAAAAAAAAAACATAAATAACCGCAAGATTATTACGGAATACTCCGCCATGTAATTTTTCACGTTTATTAAGACATTGTTTTAATCAATTTGAGAAAATTAAGAGATGAGTTACGTTCATAACATCGCCCAGAGAGCTCATCTATATAGTGAATTTATAATAACTCCTACATTGAGGAGTTCAAACCACAACGGTAATAAAGCCTCATGTTGATTTTTGATGAATTCAGAACAGAGTTCTAACAGACTTTAGAATAATATAAAACTGGTTAGAATTGGTTGGGTATTTAGAGTATGATCAACAGTACAACTTTAATAAATGCAAAATCAGGACTACAGACATACTGTCGGCGTATACTGACGCACCCTCGTATAGAATAATAGTTTCATTTGTTGAATGAACAGAATTATTGCAATTGAGATCAGTTTTTTTAAACTGAAATATAGAGATAGGGGACTGAAAATTTAATGAAACCAACACTTCTTCTTTTACTGAAATCGGGTAAGTTTATCCCTAGATAAACTTATCTAGGGATTAAATGTAACAATTTCCCCATTCTTGTGGTAATATTCCTCCTTCCTTTCTTGTGGGGTTTAAGAAGAAATCATAAACACCACAAGAAAGGAAGGAGGAATAAACCACAAGAATGGGGAAATTGTTACATTTAATCCCCAGATAAGTTTGATATTCGAATTTCCATATAGCGATTTCAGTAAAAGAAGAACAACAATTTACAGCGCTTTTTATGAACCTTTCAAGTATTTCTGGTTGTACTTTAAACGTTTTTTCTTCTTATTCAATTTACGTAAATTCAAAATCTAATCTTCAAAGTTAGATTCTCCGATATCTTTGTATATTCTTAAGCCCGTTTATAAGTTATAGACTGGATAAGATAGAGTTATAGACTCGATAAGATAGAATTCACTGCTGAAGTTAACTTTTCATGGTTGTTTGAGCATGACCTAGCCTTTGCTTGCAGATTCAATCAGAACTCGTTAGCAAGTTGGAATTTTTTAAGGTAGCCTTAAGAAGTCTTCGTTTAAATTTTGACCCTTTCCTTGATGTGAGTTATTTGCTTCGAGTATCATTTATTTGCTAGTTATTTGCTTGATGTAATCATTATTTAAATATTTTATCTCTTTCTCTTATAATTGTTATTTCAACAAGCAAAAGATTGTAAAAAAAACGCCTCTCATAATTTCCAAATCTCTCATAAAGAAGGCAATCCAAATGGATTTTTTTTCTTTTAAATTTGCATCTGCTGCCTCTATCAGCCTGGGTCATTGGCAGTTTCTTTTTTTTTTTTAATAAACGTGAGATGTTTTTGAATTGTAATGTCTCGGTTATCTCGAGTGTTTATGTGATACGGTCGTATTCTTGGCAATTTATTATTATACTTATTATTATATTATATTGCATGTGTTGTACTTGAGTGATTGAGGTAGTTAGGTAGTTATTGACGAGTCAGTGCTGTCTTGTCAAAACGGTTTATTCTTGCATGAAATGTCATATCCTACTTTCTCGGACTGCTAATTACATAATTCAAATATATAAATAAATGTCGAATATTCACTGAGCAATATAAACGTTTGCCATTTTTTTGGTGGCTCTATAAATCTGCATTGTAGAGTCTATTATTTTAAACTAGCTGATATAAAGAAAATTTGAAATTTTTATTTTTTATTACTTGGATATTTCCGTTAGTGGGAGTCTGTCAGAAAATTGGCATTCTTCGACCGATAGCATAAAACTCGTTTGTTAAGCTATTTCTCCGCTACAGCATCTTTCTACTATACACCTTCATAAATGCAATACAAAAATGTTAAACATGTATCAAGGAATAAGAAAAATTCAATTTTCACTATAATTTCCACGGGGGGTATGTGAAAAAACCTAATTTCGATTTTTTCATCAGGACCTACAACGGAAAATATTGTTAGTTCCTCAAACAAATAGCTGAGGGAGTTTTTTTTCCTCCCGGGACCCTTTGGGATAATAAACTGAGATTTGGATTTCATTTATTTTCTTGCAGATTTGTAAAATGTTAAACATATCGCTGGCACGGTAGGGTACGGTGGAACAGGATTCGAAGTTGGTATGAACCTCATGGGGATCTCTATAACTAAGTATTCTTGTCGTTTTTAATTAATCCTGGTCATAAGTACGGTTCTAGTGAAGTCTGTGATACTTGGAGGTACTAATAACATTTCAAAGGTCCGCTGAATCTGTAGCTAAAATAATTTCGCCCGACAAACAGAATGAGATACAATTATTTTTAAAGGATGGATTGTGTTTTTTGAACAAATCAAACACGAAGATACCGAGTTAACCGTATGAAATTTAAAGAAATAATCTTTATTTTATTTATAAAGATGATTATGTATCGTGCTAATAAATTATAATTTTTGTTGATTAGCGGCTTGGCAGGTTGATTAGTAACGTCCTCAATGTTTTGTTATTAGATGAATAATTGTTATTATATTCATGAGACATTGTTATAAGCTAAGATGAGATTGCTAACATGGAGAGATTAGCATGTGAGAGGACACAGGAGCGGCTACTCATAACCTATACACATCTACCGGGCCATATCTCAGTTACCATATTAGGTCTTTCCTCGATCATAATATGATTATATTAGAATACATTGAGTTTGATTGAGAAAACTGACACTACAGAAGATTTTCAACCTGTTAAACTCCAATTTACAATTACTTGCGACTGTCTCTTTCTAGAATATCAATCTTTCTTTTTCTGTAGAGGCAAATGAGTCACCATTTTACGTTCGTTAGATTTTTTAACTTAACTTTCCCGATGGAACAGAGAAACCGTACTCCAGTCAGGATGTATACCAGAACATCGGCATCCGTCGTGGTGCTCGATACAATGTACCTGAAATAGTTGACTTAAACGCCTGGGAATATTCATAAAAATAATTAACAATGATACTAAAAATTAATCAGGTGGCCATGAAATCTAAGGCGAGAGGTCTGTGTGCCTAAAGTCGTGGGTCATCATTATCACTAGGGGTGGTGGCTTTTCGTAAGAAAAAACATGCGTCAGCTCAATCCTAGATTCATTTCAAATTTAAATAAATAATAATTCATTATTATCATTCATAATACAGGTCTGCAAACTTTTTTTTGTAATCAGCAGCACGAAATCTTTTCGCTAAATTTTATGTTTTTTAGGTGTTTTAAATCCGCCATTTTTGCTCATTACGTGAAAAATATGAAGGGCACATAAAAAACACAAAAATTTAGAGAAAGTCATTTTTGTTATGTTTAGAGTAAAAAAAAATTCTTCGTTTTCAATTCAAAATAAAATGCTTAAAATTCAGCCATATCTTGTTATGAAATGATTTTGGGTATCCTTACACCTTTCCTTCTTCATTCCTATTCTACCCGCTTCTCCCTCGACCGCCTCTCTAACATTTCATATCATTTAGTATGAAAATGAAAAAAGTCCGACTCGCAGAAACTGCATCATCTTAGCGCGGTTCCATTCATATCCCTAGTGTCATTTTGTATACTTAGAATAGAAACAGTTATTACTTTGTTTAGATCATTCTTAATGTAAACATATATTCCAAAGAAAAGCAAGATTGTCGGCAAGGCACAAGAAACTATTCTAAGCGAAAATTACTCTTTCCGCCGTCCCAAATTTCTCTCTACGAAGACTCTACTACGAATTTGTTTCTAATTGACTTAACTTGCTTTACTAACATATCCATTTTAATGCTAAATGCAATTAAAAACACTAAACTACTCATTTTACTGTTAAATGCAATTAAACAAAATAAGAATTGTACAAGAAAATGGGAAAGTATTATTATGTTATTTTTTAATGTATTACGCCACATACAACCACAAAATATAATTATATTTCTACTATAGCATTTGGCTTTATGACTTCCTACAGGTACAATATCTGTCATCTCTCCTAGGATGCATCATGATTTATGAAGTGCAATAAAACCTACCTGAAGCTTGCCTAGTAGCTCGACCCGGGCAAATGTCTGGCCCTACACAGAGTCTCAACATTCTCTTTCTGCAGGAACTGCGTCATTTTAAGAAGTATCCATTCTCATCCATATTGTCATTTCGAAAATTTAAACCCGCTTATGAGGTTGACCTCACGACGCAATCCGGAAGTGCCAACTAGAAACTTTCACGTTTCAGACCCTATAGATCACGAAAATATAGGTGGCCCAAATTTGTGTATATTTATATATATGCTTGTCTGTTCGCGCTCTCAAAAGCAAGCTCAAAAATGGTCCGATTATAACGAAATTTGCTACAAAAATATGTCGTCTAATTTGAAAGGTCAAGTTCGTTAACCAGCAGAATCCGCCCACTAGAAGATAGTGTTTGGGTTGAAATTCGCACAAAAAAAATCGTAACGCTTAAGTTTTTGAGTTTATATGCCTGCAGGTACTTGTTTTATAGGTTTCTTAACATAAGAAAACGAATGAAACCATTTATAAGGCGATATCTGTAACCGTTCCTGAGAAAAGTGTAATCAATGTTTTTGTAAGTCATTATATTTTTGTGAGTACTTAGAATCGCGGGATTCAATTGAAATATTTTCTACAACTTGGAAATTAATCCCAACTAAGATGTTTAAATTTTGGTTATATTTGGAGTTAAGAAAGTATGCGAAAAAAATTATTTTATTAATAGACATGAAAAGTTTTCGGATCTTCATACATTTTTCGTAAATATCTCGATAACGGTTGGGAAATCGTGCTAAGTGGAAGGTGACCATTCGAATGCTTACTAAATTCTCTACAAAAAAGGTTCTAAAGCAATATTCAATGGGGCAACGTCAATCAGAGATATAAGCGCTTAAAACTTAAAAAGTGTTCGTTTTGTTGTTTCGGAAGGGTTTTTCTCTTTGTTTATCTCACTTTTTAATTGGCTGTTTCTTGTTTTAAATTGCATTTATCAGTAAAATTAGTATAGTAGTAAAATAAGCTAAGAAACGGTGAAAGCTATTGGTAATAATAAGTTTGAAGTGCCTGTGGTAATCATGATGGCTGTGGCTAATCATGATGACGTAGTTGGTTTTGAATTCTCCTGTTTATATAACCTTCTTGATAGCCTCCAACTGAAGCTATCGTTATTTCTTATTTTAAAGAAAGATTTAACCCACGACAGAGTGGAATTTTATTCGCCATGAAGCACATATTTACAGTTAATTATAACAGTAAAACGAATTTGCTAAGAAAACAAAATACTTTAAATGACAACGAATTTTTGGTTGTTTAGAATAGAGCCTTCTCAGCAGTAGTCAAAGAGTAAGTACGTTCTCGGTACATAATTGTATTGACTTATACAGATTAAGAATTATCCGCTTCTGTGTAAGTTGGCTACTGTCAGTTTCCTGTGATTTGTGATGCTAATCTATTCCATTTCTTCGAGATGTACGTAACCGCGCTAAGATGACGCAGTTCCTGCGAGTCGGACTTTGAGTTTATTTTTTTTTATTATTTCATGAAAACTGTTATCACCCACAGGTTAGAAGCGGAAATTCCTCAATCTAAAGCAAGACTCTCAAAGTCAATTGAAAATACAAACACGCTTCTCAATTACTTGTCATGTTTTATTGAAAAAAATGCAATCAAAATAACAGCAACATATTAAAAACTAAGGCAAACCGAGAAAAAAAAAACAATTAAGAACAAAGGTAAACAGAGATAAAAAAAATCTCTTTCTCTTGGCAAGCTATATTTCTAACAATGAATTGTTTTTCTTATTTTACTTAATCTGTTTTATTGTCAAATACATTATCCAACTATAAGCAATTAAAAAAAAAAACAAGGAATAAAAACAGGCAAAAAGAACCGTTCGAATAAACGAAATCAATTACTTCAAAGTTTAAGCACTTATTTATCCGATTGTCATCGCTTTGTCAAAACTTTTTTAGAACCCTTTTTGTAGACCATTTAGTAAGCTTTCGAATGGTAACCTTTCGCTTCCCAAGATTGTCAACGGTTTTCGAGATACTAACGAAAATATAAAAGGTTACCAAAACTTTTCTAGTCTGTTAATAAAATATTTTATTCTAACCCTTCCTTTACTCCAAACGTAACCAAAATTTCAACATATTAGTTTTGATACAATTCGAACATGCAGAAAATGTTTCAACTGAATCCCATAATTCTAAGTACCAAAATAAAAGACAAAAAGAACAGTTCGAATAAGCGAAATCAATTACTTTAAAGTTGTAAGCACTTATTTCTCCGATTGACATCGCCTAATCAAAACTTTCATCAGAACCATTTTTGTAGAGCATTTAGTGAACTTTCTAATGGTCATCTTTCGTTTCCCAAGATTCTTAACCTTTTTCGAGATATTAAGGAAAGTATACCAAGTTGCCAAAACTTTTTATGTCTGTTAATAAAATATTTTATTCTAACCCTTCCTAAACTCCAAACGTAACAAAAAATTCAACATATTAGTTTTAATGAAAGTAAAACATGCAGAAAATGTTTCAACTGAATCCCATGATTCTAAGTACCCAAACCAAAAACGGTATTCAAAAACTATTTTTCCACTTTTCTCGAAAACGGTTAAAGCTATCGCCTTGAAAATGGTTTCATTCGTTTTCGTAGCCCAAGAAGGCTATAAAACGAGTACTTACAAGCTTATGAACTCAAAAACGTAAGCGTTACGATTTTTTTTGCGCGATTTTCGCCCCAAACGCCATCTTCCAGTGGGCGGATTCTGCTGGTTAAGGAACATGACCTTTTAAATTGGACGACGGATTTTTGTACCAAATTTCATCACAATCAGACCATTAGGGAAGCCAGAAATGAGCGAACAAACGAATATATATATATATATATATATATATATATATATATATATATATATATATATACACAAATTTGAACCACCGTTATTTTCGGTCTCTAGGGGTTCTGAAACGCGAAATTTTCTAGTCGGCACTTCCGGATTGTTTCATTGTATCAACCTTATAAGCGGGGTTCCTCCCTATGGGGGAGGGAGGAACCGCGATAAAAACGATACAATAATTGACAACATGCCGGAAACTACCGAATTTAGGAGTTAACGCTACATAACAAAACAAGCGGCGGGTATTAAAAAACAAGTTTTGCTAAAAAACTAGCGGTAGTGAAAATTGTTGAGTACTCTTTCCTGTTTCAGCATGCAAAAATCCATTAAAAATATCTGATGCATTTTTTGAAATCGCAGCCCTGTATAATTGTTTTTTTTTTAGCCAACATAATTCATATGAACATAGTATTTTTTCAAGAGTCTCGTCCTGGAAAATGCAATCAAATAACAATGCTTTTTGTGAAAAACGAGTATTAATCTGATGGTCACTATCAAATCAACAGCACACAATAAAAGTCCTTGCTTTGACATTGGATAGTGGGAGTGTCACAGACAATGGTATTGCTTCACAGGAAATGATTCTAAAGGTTCCATTGGGATTAAAAGCAACGGTGATTTATCATGACTAGTTACGCATAGCTTTCGATAAATAGTAATGTAATAGTTGAAGTTGTAGAAACCTATCACACGGCTGTCAAACCCTCAAAAAGGAACTAGGAAAAACTCGAAAAAAAAAAAAAAATAAAAACGAATCAAAGAATGCATTGCTACTTTCTTTATTCGAAAGTATACATTATTGTCTTCCACAATCGATGTTTTCTAAAATTTTCCTTAAAATAAACAGTCCCCTCCGGTACTCGTATATATATACACGATCATTTAAAAGTCTGGTATCGAAAGTAAGTAGTCGAGATTGCACTAATGAAAAATGCTCACATATTCTATACTTACATATATGTCTGTTCACGCGATAGCGGCCACAAATTTCGTCCTACGCATACAGATAGTTACCACCCTTCCTAAACACCCATCACGCAGTAGGGAACCCCCTCTACGGGCCCTGAAATGAGAAATATTTCGTGCTGCATACGCGACTCGAACCCCCATCTCCCGCATTAAGCGTACGCCACTAGAACACGGGGACACCCGAGGAGGCCATTTCTTTTTTTTTTTTTTTATTTAACTTTAATGTCAGACTTACTTCAATCAATAAATGACAAATTCATCAAGGATAATTTTCATTTAATTCTGTAAATCAAATTCTGTAGATGTCAAAAAAGTAAACATGATATTCGTCTTATTTATTAGTTGCCCCCCCCCTAAATTTCTAATCAACTAATACAAATTGAGAGATAATGATAGTTTTGAGAATACCGTTGGAATGGTAAAATCTTACATTTTTTTTTTCTAAATTGTGCCTCTAGCGGAACTCTCGAAAATGTGTAGCTAACTAGTACTTTTTATTAGCATAAACTTTTAGCGCGGTTCCTCCCTCCCCCATAGGGAGGAACCCCGCTTATAGGGTTGATACAATGAAACAATCCGGAAGTGCCGACTACAAAATTTCGCGTTTCAGAACCCCTAGAGACCGAAAATTACGGTGGTTCAAATTTGTATATATATATATATATATATATATATATATATATATATATGTATATATTTATTTATATATATATATATATGTATATATTTATTTATATATATATATATATATATATATATATATATATATATATATATTTGTCTGTTCGCTCTCTAGATAGAAGACGAATGGTCCGATTTTGATGAAATTTGGTACAAAAATCCTTCGTCCAATTTGAAAGGTCAAGTTCGTTAACCAGCAAAATCCGCCTACTGGAAGATGGCGTTTGGGGCGAAATTCGCGCAAAAAAAATCGTAACGCTTACGTTTTTGAGTTCATAAGCTTGTAAGTACTCGTTTTATATGATTCCTGGGCTAGGAAAACGAATGAAACCATTTTGAAGGCGATCGCTTTAACCGTTTTCGAGAAAATTGGAAAAATAGTTTTTGAATACCGTTTTTGGTTTGGGTACTTAGAATTACGGGATTCACTTGAAACTAATATGTTGAAAGTTTTGTTACGTATGGAGTTAAGGAAGGGTTAGAATAAAATATTTTATGAACAGACATGAAAAGTTTTGGGAAGTTCGTATACTTTCATTAATATCTCGAACACGGTTGGGAAATCGTGGTAAGTGGATAGAAACTATTTGAAAGCTTACTAAATTCTCTACAAAAAAGATTCTAAAACTATTTTTGATTAGGTTATGTCAATCGGAGAAATAAGTGCTTAAAACTTCAAATACGTCTGTTTTGTTCTTATGAACGGGTTTTTGTCGTTCTTGTTGTAATTTTTGTGTCTTTCCCTTCGTTTTTTATTGATTTTTATTTTTGTAATTTCTTATGTTGCGAAAATTTTGTGTGTAAAACAGGATATGAAAAATGAGGCCAATTTTCTGTTGCTAGAAATAATATAAATTTTGGGAACTTTCATTAATATCTCGAAAACTGTTGAGAATTTTGGTAAACGGAAGAATACCATTAGAAAGCTTATTAAATGCTCTACATAAAAGGTTCTAATGAAAGTTTTGATTAGGCGATGTCAATCGGAGAAATAAGAGCTTAAAGCATTAAAGTAATTGATTTCGCTTATTCGAAGTGTTCTTTTTGTCTGTATTTTATTCCTTGTTATTTTTAATTGCTTATAGTTGGATAATGTATTCGAAAATAAAACAGGTTAAGTAAAATAACAAAAACAATTTATTGTTAGAAATATAGAGTTCCAAGATTCCAAGACCTTGTAACTAGCGGGACGGTTTCTAGTGTTGCCGACCCTTCCAGATAAGATTGTAAATCCTACCTTTCAAGACTGGTGGAACCAAAATATAACTGTCAGGGTTCGGTCACTGCTACTTAATAAAACTACATTTTATCGTAAAAATGGTTTTATTGTGCCGACGTTTCGGCTTGAACTTCAAGCCTTCATCAGGGCTGTAAATACAAGTAGGACATATTTAACACTAATATATGCACATATCTATGTAAATATAGCTAACATATATATATATATATATATATATATATATATATATATACACATATATAATATATATATTTATATATATGCATATACACATACACATATACACGCACACATATGTACATATATATGCCCACATACATACACATATGGGGTATGTATTATTAAGTAGCAGTGACCTAACCCGGACAATCCCTACCTTGCATCATCAACGGTCAACGATCTCCTCTCAACAAAATAATAACTGCTTCTATTTTAATCTTTCGAAATTAGACTAGGGATAAGAACGGAACCGCGCTAAGATGAGGCAGTTCCTGCGAGTCGGACTTTTTTTGAATAGTTATTGCGGATTGAAAAAAAAGAGAAGAAAAAACACTCGCAAACACTGAAAGTGCATTAGCCTTTTATTAGCCTGAAGTATATTTAGTGCTGATTTGAAAAAAGTAATGTAACGTTGAAAAATAATGTTTAAAACCAGAGAAAATTGGTGTTTTTTTGTTTTGTTTTTTAAATAACACGATTTTTTCTAAATAAACTTTAGTACGACAAATGAATGGAACAAAACAGACAGAAACGTTGGTTTGGCGTTTTTTTTTTTTGTCTAGTTTCACTCCCTCGAGTATTGTCATCTACTTGCGACACACGCTGTATACATTTGAGAAAATGGTACCGAATGTGTTAACATAACTGCGGTTCCTTAAACCGCACAGAGAAAAAAAAAAACGCAACATTTCTAATTGTAATTTCTTAGATACTTTAATTTCATATTTCAAACTTTCTAGCAGTTGTTTGATTCAAATAGAAACCTGCAGCCATAAGCCACTTCTGAGGCATAACAAAATAAATACAAATCAGACTGTAAGGATGAAGAAACAGCGACAAAAGTTTTTACGCAATAGTGATTCGCCATACTTTCTTCCGTTCTGCCCAATCAGAAATCATAGTTTTTCCTAGGTAGAAACATCAATGACCATAATCTACTGACGAGGTACCGATAGAAACGTTCTGAGGTCTGTTTTTTTGGTTCGATATCATCAGCGCGTATTTTTTTTATTTTTGTGAGAAATCGATCAGATTAGGTAATCAATTCTCTACAGCAGTAGCTGTTTATCGAAAAGTTTAAAGTTCTTTGGGCCACTGGCATAATGGACCATAAATTTCAACAATTAATTGCTTGTCTTCTAGTTTCTTATTCATGTGTCCTCCAGTGATGAAGTCAAACGTTCAGTGGGAAATCTCTGGACAGGTGCCGATCCTTGGACACTTTTTTGGATGTATGTATATACTATAAACCTTTTCATAAAATAACATTTTGCATCCATTTCCTTGGAACGTTTATTTAAAGGTACGTGAAACTCATATCCTCAGAAGGTTGGTAGCGTACACTATTCCTGAATAACTTGCTTAAAATAACCCATATATAAAAAAGATAGGCGTGAATCTTTTCCTTTAAATTGATAATGAATAGCTGACTCCATACACAGCAGAAGCCTGACACAGCGCCCAGGTTCAGCGCGCCTAGTGGTAGAAGTAACAACCACTGTCCAAGCCATTTTGGCGGCTGAATTCAATTAGAAAATAATAAAGATTAAACCTCAACTTTTAATGAGCCAAGCGCTGATCAATTATCATTTTAGCGCGGTTCCTTCCTCCCTCCATAGGGAGGAATCCCGCTTATAGGGTTGACCTCATGACACAATCTGGAAGTGCAGATTACTTGTTACACGCGGTGTAACAAGTAATTTTTTCAGCGAGTCCATCGCTAAAAAAGTCAACCTCCGAAAGGCGTGACTCGAACCCACCCCTCCTGCATTAGAATCCAGCTTACTAGTCACTATAGCACGGGGAGAATCCCCTAAGTATTTTCTAAGTTTTACTTGATGGAGTGATTTCTAGATGACTTAGTACGAGTTAAAGACTACTTTTAACCAAAGACAATGATAAATATCTCAGATAGAATGTTCCATTTTCACGTGAACAAGTTACAAGTGTTGTTTCTCTTGCTACTACATGGCCTCCAAACTCTGCCAATTGGATCTTTTCTTAAGAACAGATCCAAGATTCTTTTTATCTTGATCTTGGATGTGAAGAGTCACTACTTGTCGCCCCTTAGAGTGGACTACTTCAACAAATATTATACTTTCTTGTTTTAATTCAGTCTCTTTTTGAGATAGTTTCTTCCTTTTTTTCTTTTTTTTTTTTTTTTTTTTGGTATTTAGAAGTCATAATATCAATAGCGATATTATTTTAAAAATTTAGTATATTTGGCTCAGATGCTTTGAAGGTTGACATTAAAATTAAAATTAAAATGGAGCTCTAAAGCAGGCCATTCACGTTCCCATTTACAGTACAACTTAGTAGGACTACTACTTGGACAGTCGACTCCACTATGTACGCTGCTCACGATCCGAAACATGTATCGAGTGCAGACCGAAGATGCCCGGAGGACAAGCACTGACAGGACGACTTTGACCCCCTCCCCCACTCAAGTTCCAGCTCCGTCACCAGTCGGAAGTTGGACGTTCGAGTCGTCCCTATAAATGTTCCGACTGGTCCAACTAGACTTCCAACAACCCCATTCACGATCCGACTTGTGGTCCAACTTCCTAAGTTGGACCACAAGTAGTACTGCAAATCGGAACGTGAATGGCCTGCTTAAAATTCCGCTGCCGAGTGACATCTTCATAATTGGCGTACACGTAGGAACACTTTTCATCTGTTTACGAAAATGTGAGTATTTAATTTACTGGCAGTTTTTTTTGCATCAAAATAAACAATATTAAATACGATATTAAAAGGTTTGAAAATAGGATTTAACCTAAAACAAGACAAACGTTGTGAATTTATTTTGAAAGCTAACTGTTCCTTGAGTTAATTTGAGTGTATGCTGTAGCTTTCCATCTGATTTCCCTTTAGTAGTTAATGGTAGTGAGTGTAATGACATCTACCCGTATGAAGAGAGCACGTGTAGATAGAGTAAGCTTGCGGAAGCTACTCCAGCCATGAAAGTGTGAAAGTGTCACGGGAGTGGATGTAACTAGGAGCTAGGAACCGTTCCCATGATCGACCTTGTCTCTAATAGAATCAACGACATTTTTTTCCACATTTCAGCTTTCCCGATTATCTTTTCTTTTATAGGCCTTCCTCCAGTTCCATTTTCTCCTTCTCTAGTGCCCTCATTGGTTGGTTATCAGTTTTACATACTGTGTGTACTAACATCTCAACGAAAAAGAAAAAAAAAACAACATTTCAAAAGAAGTCATAGACTCAGAATAGAAACATCACCATGTACTGGGGTCTCCCGTGGTTTAAGCGGGAGATAGTGGGTTCGATTCCCACCGGCCACATGAATTTTCTCATCCCACGGCTCGTTGGGGAAATTCCTCGCTGCGCCCTGGATGTCGCTAATGGCCTAGATGTCGAAGCATCGTAAAAAAAAAAAAAAAAAATTACCATGTGCTCCCTACCTGGATACGAAGTGTACTGGTAATGTGCTTTTGTCAACCCTCACGACAAAATGCAGTATAACATATAAAATGTGACGTGCATCAAGCAACCTATTAATTCTTGACAAAAACTACAAAAAGTTCTATAAAATAACAATGGAACTATACATGAGCTCAACTAATAAGAAATAAACTTTGAACGATAAAAACATAGTCGCTTTCTAGTCTACCAGAAACCCATCGCAAAAATGTAGTTTTCGCTCGACTAAGTAAGCGGGCGTAGACAAAGATCTATACACCTAAATACGAGATAGTATTGTACTATGCTCTGACCGCCTGATATTCCATTTTGCAGGTAACCATTAAAGTAATTAAAGGCTCGGTCGACTAGGGACTGTTTAGGACCCCGAATCCAACCCTCAAACGACGATTCAAAAACAGGGCGTATAAAGGAAACAATTTGGGGTGGGGAGCATTTCGGGGGGGGTGGCTAGGAGCATTAGGGTTTCTAAAAGTCTAGTTAGCCAACTAAAACGCTATTAAAAAAAAAAAAAAATCAGTCCCGTAAGAGGCCACGAGGAGCCTGATGGGCAGATACTATAGAGGTATCTGATTCAAGACCATACGGCACACTAGAGAGATAGTGGGGTCAGTACTATGCTCCGGCCGCCTGATTTTTCCCCTTGACTGCATCGACAGCGAGAGTCATTAGCACCCAAGGTACCCATTGATAAATTTATTAAAGGCTGGGTTGGCTTAGGGACGGTCAGGGAGGCCGAATTGAACGAAGACACTAGAAGAAAAAATCTTTAGTGCTTGCTCGGGATTTGAACTCAGATCCTCCAACTAATTAGTGCAGTGCTCTACCACTGAGCTAACCTCGCCCCCTAAAACGCAATTAAACCCAACCAATTTTTTTTTTACTGAAAAAATGTGATGTTATTTAAGATTTTTATGACACATTTTTACCAATTAAATAAAAATGTCGGTGGGGGAGGGGAGTTGCAGCCCCCCTAGGCCCTATATTCACCCACGATTCCTAAAACAATTTAGTGCGCGCCCAAGTTTTGAGCTGAGGTCGTTCAGAACATTAATCCAGTGCTCTTTTACGGAGCTAATCTTGCCCCACTATACATCAATAAATTCTACTCAACTCTTCTTCATATTTTTCGTGTGTTGTTGGAGTGTATCCTTTATTAGTGGACTTTTACTCATACTCACCTCGTAAATAGTTTATCATAAGACCATGAATGAATTTATCTTTACTCATCTTGAAATCGTGAATATTTTATTTATTTTATTTTAAGAGCTGCACAGCAATGGTGATCTGCCCTAAAAGAATTTATATAAAATATAATAAATAAAATAATAAATTATAAGCTAAGGATCAGTAACGAAATTAAGGGGTACGGAAAATGAAATGAAGAAAAGAATAATAATAATAAATAAAAAAAATAAATATGTAAGGAATTAATAAAATAAAAAGAAAAAAAAATACAGAATTAAACTTATAATTTTAACGGTAATAATAAATAGTAATAATATATTTGCGGAGTTGATAGCTGAGGAATATTATCCTGAAATAAGAAACTTTGACTTGGGAGTTATGTTTGGTATAATTATATTTTATTGTATGTCTTTGTCGTCTTTAAGTATGTCAGTATGGTATCAATGTGGGGGCTCCTATCAGATAACAGTTCACTGAGGCTGTGAATAGTTTAGCATAAGGGCATTAATGAATGAATCTTTACTCATGTTTCTCAAGGCTAAAATGGAAGGTCTTCTTTCTTAGTCCGGATAACTCCTTCAGAATTTTTCTTATTTGAAGGACAATTTGTTACATGTGCGAAGTATTACAATGTAATGAAACAGTGGTTTCTATTCAGATGGTTCCACACATTACTACATTCTCTTCTCTAAATTAGATAAATGCTTCCGCTTGAATTCTTGCCCAAGGTTTTCTTAGTTTACCGAACTTTTTTTTTCAACATATTTTTGAATTAAAGATCTATTGGGAAGGTTTTATAGTGTTCATTGCTACCAATATTTTTTTTTTCTCTCTGCTTGAAGTTTTGCAGTGAATTGAACGTAACCGTCTTCATTATACTGTCAAACCAGTGCTAAGTGATGTGGGAAGCAGAACAAGAAAAGCAGAATCATTTTATACATGTACAAACACACTAGTATTACGCCTGACATAAACGAAAGAACATTGGATGGCATTTTTGCACTGCTCTGATGCCATCTGATGCAACGGATGAAGTGATCTTTCGAGCCAAAGGGCCCCCTGTAGACCAAATCTTTAATGTGTCCCCATGCGATGAAATCCAAGGGCGAGAGGTATGAGATCGAGCCGGCCAAGATACAGGCCCTCCACGTCCTGTCCAACGCCATGGATAGTTAGTGTCCAACCAGTTTCAGACGGCCCAATTTCGGATAATATCGAGGAATGTGAGGAAAGGCTCTGCATTACGTCGGGAGATCAAAAAATGGAGACCTATTATTTCATTATTCCACACAAAATCTGAGACATACTCACTCCTGTATTTTTGGGGTGGGGGATCAAAGGAGGTGGGGTTGGGCCTGGGAGGGTGGAATATAAAACATATAATTTCAATGATTTTTATAAAGACATTATGAAAGAATGCCTATTCACAATACACACACACACACACACACACACACACATATATATATATATATATATATATATATAGGGCAAATTCACACCGGTAACTAGTTGTGAAACTCAAACTATTCAGAAAGGAGACGCAGCCGTTGTCAAAGGATGAATAGCATAAGAGCTATATATGAAACATTACTAAATTTTAGTATTGAGCCGAGGTACATTGGGTGTTGCTGATACATTGGAAAGGATTTGGTTAAAGCAATGTTTCGACGGAGAAAGCGTTTCCTATTTTCTAGAGGCAATCTCCGCAGAAGAGTGTGCCATCAAGAGGTTACAAGGAGAATGCGGAGGAGGGGCGGGGTGATATTTCACAGTCAACCTTATAAACCTTATAAATACATCCGTGTTCGTATTTTCAGAGGTACGATAAATCTAAAAAAAAAAAAAAAAAAAAAAAAAAAAAAAAAAAAAAAAAAAAAAAAAAAAAAACCCTTTTCGGACGGTAACAGTCCTTTTCGGAGAAGCTGCGTCATCTTAGTGTTTTTTTTCATATTACCTTATCTGATTTCCGAATAGACTACAAAAGAATATTTTGGTTTTGAATGTTGCTATTTTCTAATAGTAAAATAATCCCAGTCTGCTGTTTAAGAATTTCAAGTAATTGATGTGTCAACAGAACTCTCAACAAAAGAGTAAAATCTCAACAAAAAGAATGCTTTTCGGCATTAAAATTGAATTACCTATTTATAACCCCCGAAATCGACGAATAAGTGACGTTCGGCGATGACCCGAAGCCGAAGCACCGTAAAAAAAAATATATTTCAATAGTACTGAAAGTGGTTAAATCTCAGCAAAAATAAATCTCTTTGGCTATAAAATGTTTCTAATGTGTCTGACACTGAGTACATCGGGCTCATACTACAATCATCATCAGATACGCGATTTCCGAAAGTCAATCGTAAAAAATGCGATGAATGAATTTATATCACTTTTTAAAACAAGAAATTTATTTATTTATTGGTTTCCATCGCTTTTACCAGTCATAACCGGTGTCCTTATAATTACATCCTACTGTACAAATTAGGATCTTGTAAAACGTTTACAATATTGTGTCATTGGCTAGAATTTTCTCCCAATAATTGAGATAAATTTCCTTGTAGCCTCCACATTTTTCTCTTTTCCCTAAATCAGTCAGTGTGGATGTGTTCCACAGTGAGGTGTGGATTGTCGCATTGAGAACATGCGGGCGGCCAATCTCAATCTGGCTAAAACGATTTTTCCCGCCGTTTTTTTCTTATAGACGAAGACCAGAGCAAAAAAAAAAAAAAAAAAAAAAAAAAGCAAGAAATTGATATTATTATTATTTCTTAATATTTTAAGATTATTATTCAGTAAAAAAATATACATAATAATAATTTCGTGTAATTTCGGGTATTGAAACTGTTTATGGGTTCATGATAATACCAATTAATTAGTAATTCTCTCGATTAATATTTCTACATTCACTTTGAAACTATAAAGGACAGAATTTCGGAAGTCACTTGCCGTTACATAATTAGTTATTTTAAATCACAAAAACAATTTTTTATTATCTTTTAGATACACTCCGTATTGCTTAAAAACTTTCGCAAGAATTAATGTTTTGAAAATTAGTAAGAACAAAAGTCCAATATTCACTAACATGACTGTTCAAATCATGATTGCCAATTCTTTCACCAGCGAAAAGAGTACATTCGAAGAAGAACATTTTAGAATTGGTGATAAAGCCCTGGACTCAGGCACACTCCAAACACCAATTCCCTATTCCACCAATATTCAGTGGCTCTTCAAAAGGTCAAGAACGGTTAAGATTTTTTTCTCTGCTCCATTTGGCCTTTTGGAACAGTACTGAATAGTACAATATCATGAAGGCTACTGCCAATAGCCTAATATGTGTGTGTATATATATATATATATATATATATATATATATATATATATATATTTATTGTACAGATGTTAAATAAACATATTAAAATATATATATATATATATATATATATATATATATATATATATATATATATATATATATTGCCCACCACCTCAGTCAGGCTTCAAATTTTTTAATTGAATTGAATCTAAAATTTTACGTTCATTCAGAAGATATTGCCCGTGGAAACAGACGAGGTAAGGTCATAATAGTTAACAAAACTACTTTTCAAAATGAAAATCTGTTTTCACAATGGTCAACATTTCGGCTTGAATTTCAAGCCTTCATTTGGGCAAAGAGGCAAAGGAGTACTGATCCGGTGGGAAGTCGTGGCGTCTTTTATATGGAAATTGTAAGAAATTAACAATAAAACTAATTATGTATAGTCAAATAGATAAAGATGAAATAACTATGAAAAATGGTTTAATCAATAATATTAATATTTATAAATGAATAGATTAATTAAATCGAAAGAAAAAAAAGGGGCCCTTATTTCAAAATGTATGAAAATATTTTTCGCTCATCCTTATTTTTACTAATACACAAAGATACTTGTATTTACATTAAATTCCGACTGCATTTCTCTAATATTGGCCTACTTTTAATATTTTTTTGTTTTCAAAAATCATTTGTTTTTTTTGTTTAATTCAAAATTAACTTTTGTCTATTTACAAATAAAGTTGAAAATATAGCGTTAATAACCTAAATGGTTGGAACGGTATAAAAAAAAAAAAAGTCCGACTCGCAGGAACTGCATCATCTTAGCGCGGTTCCGTTCTTAACCCTAATGTCATTTGAAAATCTTAGAATAGAAATAAACTTCTTTTATATATATATATATATATATATATATATATATATATATATATATATATATATATATATCGTGAAAATTGTCAACATCCTCTCGAACATCTTGAATAAAAGTGATATTAAAGCGTCAGGAAAACCGGCAGTAGTAACTTACACAGAAGCGGAAATTACACAATCTAGCTCTCATTCTAAAGTAAAGCTCCATACATCAATAAAATAAAACAAAAACGTGCATGGGCGTATATAAGGGGGGGCTGAAAGGGCTGCTCCCCCCCCCCCCCGCAATCGGTCAAAATGTATCCTAAAAACCTTAAAAATAATAATAAGATCAATTAGTTCAGAAAAAAATAATTTCTTTTGGGCGTAATAGCGTTTTAATTGTCTAACTATTCCATGTTCTAGATTTTTATTATCCCATACCCCCCAAAATCCTTTCAGGCCCCCCCCCGAAATTCTCCCAGTCCCCTCCAAAATTATTTTCTATATAAGCGTGAACATCCTTCTCATTTACTAGCTTTGTTTTATTGAAAAAAAAAATGCAATCAAAATAACAGCACCCAATTAAAAAATAAGGCGAACAACATAAATAAAAATTAATAACTGAAGTAATCAGAGACACAAAAAGACGAACTACTTCTCGAGTTTAATATTATCAAATGTCAAGCAGGTCATTTTGCGAGGCTTATGGGCTGTAACGGTACTTATTGTCAGGACCTTAGAAAGAGGAGCAGGTAGCCAAACCATTGTTTCCTCGTCTAACTTCTAGCCGAATCAGGCATATTATGTTGAATAAAACTAATGATAATTCTGGAATCGCCTTTTCTCAGAAATGGTTAATCTAATGAAAAAAAGTGTGAAGACAAGTTTTGTACATAATTGCACAATCTACAATTTTTGTCTGAACTATTTTTACCATAAAACAAAACGTTTCGTTGAAAATTCCTAAAAACCTTTTTTAGCGAACTTTGACCTCGAAAAAATTCGATGGGATCAATAAGGGCATTTCCCAATCCCCTTATAATGTTGTCCCTATCTTTCATGCAAATTTTCAGGTTGCTAGGAATTTATGCAAAGGTACTTGTATTTTTCTAAATCATCTATTTCTAACAACAGAAAATTGGTTCTCATTTTAACTATCCTGTTTTAAACACAAATACATTTACCTAATATAAGAATTACAAAAATAAAAAGCAATAAAAAACTAAGGGGAAGAGACAAAAATTACATAAAGAACGACAAAAACCCGTTCATAAGAACAAAACAGACGTATTTGAAGTTTTAAGCACTTATTTCTCCGATTGACCTAACCTAATCAAAAATAGTTTTAGAATCTTTTTTGTAGAGAATTTAGTAAGCTTTCAAATAGTTTCTATCCACTTACCACGATTTCCCAACCGTGTTCGAGATATTAATGAAAGTATACGAAGTTCCCAAAACTTTTCATGACTGTTCATGAAATATTTTATTCTAACCCTTCCTTAACTCCAAACGTAACCAAAAGTTTAACATATTAGTTTTAATGAAATTCAAAAATGCAAAAAATGTTTCAACTGAATCCCATGATTCTAAGTACCCAAACCAAAAACGGTATTCAAAAACTATTTTTCCAATTTTCTCGAAAACGGTTAAAGTTATCGCCTTGAAAATGGTTTCATTCGTTTTGCTAGCCCAAGAAGCATATAAAACGAGTACTTACAAGCTTATGAACTCAAAAACGTAAGCGATACGATTTTTTTTTTGCGCGAATTTCGCCCCAAACGCCATCTTCCAGTGGGCGGATTTTGCTGGGTAACGAACTTGACCTTTCAAATTAGACGAAAGATTTTTGTACCAAATTTCATCAAAATCGGACCATTCGTCTGGGAGCTACAGAGCGAACAGACAAATATATATATATATATATATATATATATATATATATATATATATATATACATATATATATATATATATATATATATATATATGAATGATTTGTGAGACGGCTTCTCTCTCCAGCGGTGTTCTTCCTCTCCATACTGCAATATTTCGTCGGGTTCATCT
This sequence comes from Gonocerus acuteangulatus, assembly GCA_946811695.1. Taxonomy (NCBI): domain Eukaryota; kingdom Metazoa; phylum Arthropoda; class Insecta; order Hemiptera; family Coreidae; genus Gonocerus; species Gonocerus acuteangulatus. The sequence continues at coordinate 80,056,997 of OX328124.1, read as the reverse complement.
CCGACTTCTTCAGGCTGCTATGTGTCGTCCTCGGTGGTTGTCAAGGGAATGAGTAGTAAGTTTCATTCCCTTGACAACCACCGAGGACGACACATAGCAGCCTGAAGAAGTCGGAGATGAACCCGACGAAATATTGCAGTATGGAGAGGAAGAACACCGCTGGAGAGAGAAGCCGTCTCACAAATCAATCATTTCAACCCCAGCGAAGTAACTTAAAACAAAACATATATATATATATATATATATATATATATATATATATACAAATTTTAACCACTATCATTTTCGGTCTTTAGGGGTTCTGAAACGCCACATTTTCTAGTCGGCACTTCCGGATTGCGTCATGAGATCAACCTTATAAGCGGGGTTCCTCCCTATGGGGGGGGGGGGGTTAAAATAACAAAACTAACACTTTCGTAGTTTTAAGCACTTACTACTCCGACTGATATTGCCCCATCGAAATTTGCTTCAGAATCTTTTTTGTAGAGAATTTAGTAAGCTTTTGAATGGTTATATCGTTCTTCCCACGATTTCTTAACTGTTTTGAAGATGTTAAGGGGGGGGGAAATGGTGCTAATACCTACCGATAGCTGCTATATTCCTTCACTAATCGCACTCGAGATAAGAAAGGAACCGCGCTAAGATGATGCAGTTCCTGCGGGTTGGACTTTTTCTTCAGACAAATTAATGTATTATGTTTATATTATAATAAAAATATTATATTTATAAGAAGAGCAAGTGACTTTAATTGCGGTGTAAAATATTGTTGCTAAATCTAAGTATTCTATAAGCTCATAAGGAAAAAAGTCCGTCACGCAGGAGCTGCATAACTAAGCACTTTCCTCAGAATTTGGGTAGTGTAGACTGCTTTCCAGAACAATTTGCTTAAAATATCCTACAAAAATAAAATAAAAGAACTCCGACTCGCAGGAACGGCATCATCTTTGCCGTTAATCATTTAAAATGATTAAAATAGAAGCTGTTATTATTTTGGGTCCACATAGAAAACATGAAGATTAGATAGTTAGCCGTCGAGGTGATAAGTAAAGATGGAGTGGTTGGGATTCGGCTAAAGAAACCTCAATACGATTTTTGTTAAAAAATCTATATTTAGGACGTTTTGGCTACTCATTGGTAGCCTTCGTCAGCAATGAAAGTGCCGGGAGGCAGAGGAGGACCAAAGTTGACAGTTCCATCTTTACTTTCAAGAAAGGTCTTATTTACGATCATACCTGCATGGGCTCCCGCCCTAGGAAGGACCCCGCTAGGCATTTGAAAAACTATATCTTGGAAATCCATATCTCTAAGATTAAATTGTTTTTCTTAACCTGATTTATTATCAAATACATTATCCAACTATAAGCAGTCAAAAAATAACAAGGAATAAAAAGAGACAAAAAGAACAGTTCGAATCAGCGAAATCAATTACTTTAAAGTTTTAAGCACTTATTTCTCCGATTGACATCGTCTAATCAAAACTTTCATCAGAACCTTTTTTGTAGAACATTTAGTAAGCTTTCTAATGGTATTCTTCCGTTTCCCAAGATTCTCAACCTTTTACGAGATATTAAGGAAAGTATACAAAGTTCCCAAAACTTTTCATGTCTGTTCATAAAATATTTTATTTTAACCCTTCCTTAACTCCAAACGTAACATAACTTTCAACATATTAGTTTTAATGAAAGTAGAACATGCAGATAATGTTTCAACTGAATCCCGTGATTCTAAGTACCCAAACCAAAAACGGCATTCAAAAACTATTGTTCCAATTTTCTCGAAAACGGTTAAAGCTATCGCCTTGAAAATGGTTTCATTCGTTTTCCTAGCCCAAGAAGCCTATAAAAAGAGTACTTACAAGCTTATGAACTCAAAAACGTAAGCGTTACGATTTTTTCTGCGCGAATTTCGCCCCAAACGCCATCTTCCAGTGGGTGGATTTTGCTGGTTAACGAACTTGACTTTTCAAATTGGACGACTGATTTTTGTACCAAATTTCATCAAAATCGGACCATCAGGGAAGCCAAAAATGAGCGAACAGACAAATATATATATATAAATAAATATATACATATATATATATATATATATATATACAAATTTGAACCACCGTTATTTTCGGTCTCTAGGGGTTCTGAAACGCGAAATTTTTTTTGTCGGCACTTCCGGATTGTTTCATTGTATCAACCTTATAAGCGGGGTTCCTCCCTATGGGGGAGGGAGAACCGCGCTAAAAACGCGAATAGTTCTGTTTTAATTTTGTAATGAGTAACTGATCAATTATTAATTTGCTTCCAGAGTTATGTTTACACATGGAACCTACTACACTACGTAATAAATACAAAAAACCTCATATTATCGTATTTTGATCTAACGCAGGAACAGGATACAGTCACTCTAGTGGTAGAAAGCGCTCATTGCGGCGGCTTTGTGAACCTACGTCTGGCGGGCTCTTCTATTGAAATATATTACAAATTAAACCCCCGCTTTCCGATTGACCGATTCAGCTCATTTTTACAACACTTCTTTCTCATGAGTTACCCACGACGTATACCGCGTTTCGTTACAATACAGCAGAAATTACGACCGGTATGAGTATATTAGGAATTTGGGTCCGGAGTAAACCCCCCCCTTCTAATGAACCGATTTAGTTTATTTTTACAACACATATTTACCTGTAGATTACCACTACGAATACCGAGTTTCGTCGAAATATACCAAAAATCACGGCTGGTAGTGGCGAATTGGTATTGTGGGTCCGGAGTAAACCCCCCCTTCTAATGAACCGATTTAGTTCATTTTTATATCTCACTTTTCTCTCTATATTAACACTAAGAATACCAAGTTTCGTTGAAATATAACAAATATTACGGCTGACATAGTCAAATAAGTGTTTTGGGTTCGGGGTAAACCCCCCCCCTTCCGGTGGACCGCCGACTTTGGTGGTTAACGAACTCGTTCAATCGTTTGCTAATTGAATGCTATATACCAAGTTTCGTGACGAAAAAACAAAAACTCTGGCCGCTATCGTGTTAACAGACACACATATATATATATACAAATTTTAACCACTATCATTTTCGGTCTCTAGGGGTTCTGAAACGCAAAATTTTCTAGTCGGCACTTCCGGATTGCGTCATGAGATCAACCTTATAAGCGGGGTTCCTCCCTATGGGGGAGGGAGGAACCGCGCTAAAAGGTAAAAATATGCAAACAAATATTTGGCATTTACTTAAAATTTTATAATAAATAGTTTTATGTTCGATTTATTTTGTTATATTATTTAGTTATGAGTAGAACACGAAGAAAGGATGAGAAACAGGCATAGTCATTTTAAATAAAACTTACAAATTACCCATGATTTTGGAGCATGACGTATTGTGAATTGTACAATGATATTTTTTTAATAGGTTCATTCAAAATTAATGCTCAAATTTATTCGAAATCATTTAGAATTGAACTTAAATAGCACAGGAGAATATCGCCACCTAATAAGTAGAACATAATATTTTATAGTTATTTCGTAATATGCTTCTCAATAATACCATCTACCAGACTCTCATAACATTCATCATTCTTCGTTCTATCCATCTTAGGCCATATTACGAAAGATGTGCGTCAAGAACCCGGAATCATCAATCATATACAAACTGTAATCAGCATTCATTTTATTCTAAGACTGGCAGAATAAGAAACGTTCGTTAGTAAATAACACTATTTCGACATGTCAGGAGAAAAAAGACCAAGAGACGAGAGATTGACATAAAATATGACGATCGAGAAAGAGAGAGAGAATGAATTGGAATGGAAAGGATTGAAGGGGGTGGGGCCGAGGCGAGGGAAAGAAAGATTTTGAGATGTAAAGAAAAGCGGTAGACAAATTTGGTTTGGCAAATAGTACTTAACATTATGTTTCATCATCTTCAATCTTTCTTTCTATTTTTTTAAATAAATAAGGTGTCTAGGCCAATAAAGAGATGTTGCAAAGTGAAGTAAAGCTCAAATTGATATTTAATATTAATTAATTATATTAATTTCGCTGTTCAGATTGTATTCATGTGAAAGGGTCTCACCGTGTTTCCACATGAAATCTGCAATGGCGTCTTTCTTGACTTTGATGTATTTATTTTATTTCTAGTACCTAGAAATAATTTTTCGTAAATTATCAAACCTCTAACTGTACTCGTTTTGAGGGAACAAGGGCTGAAACCCCAAACTTTAAAGTCGTTTTTCTTTGAAACTATACAAGATATTTAAATGAAACTAACACGAATTGAAGCTATTAATTAGGTGTGACTTGCGTATTTTTTCCACAATTTTCGGACCACTTATAAGATAAGAAAAAAAATTGTGAAGATTTGAATGGCGGTCTTCTTTAACTACCCCTCAAAGCACACCTACAAAAAAATCACGTAAAATCAGTAATATCTCAACTATTATCCATAAAAGTTTCATAGATTTGTGAAAGGTGCATCATATATAAAAATTACAAAACCCTATATCCATAGCTTAACACTAAAAACCAGACTATACAAGGTCTTTCCAATATATTCGTCTATGACCTTCTGCCACTGACGAATATATTGGAAAAAAAGGGTCACTATCTTATAATAAAAAGTCCGACTCGCAGGAACTGCAGCATCTTAGCGCGGTTCCGTTCATGTCCCTAGTGCCATTTGATAAGCTTAGAAAAGAAATAAACTTATTTTTTTTTTATATATCTCGTGAAAATTGTCAAAATCCTCTCGAACATCTCGAATAAAAGTGATATTAAGGCGTCAGGGACACCGTCAGTAGCTAACTTTTACACAGGAGCGGAAATTACAGAATCTTGCTCTCATTCTAAAGCAAAGCTCTATAAATCAATACAAAATATGCCTAATAAAGCCTTTCTAGAGGATACAGAAGCATGGGCGTATATGAGGAGGGGGGGCTGAGGGGGCTGCAGCCCCTCCCGAAATTTTGAATTGATGATAAAAACTTCTCGTAAAACCCTTAAAAATAAATTAAATAAGATCACTTAGTTCATAAAACATATTTTATTTTACGTGTAATAGCGTTTTAGTTGCCTAAAACTATTCCAAGCTCTAAATATTTAGTATTCCATACCCTGGAAATGGACTCGGCCCCCCCGAAATTGTTTTTATATACGCCCATGTACAGAAGGATCAAGAAGAAGTACACAAGATTGAGTAGAATACCCTGCCTAATATAGCCTATATAGAATAATATGCCGAATAAAACCTATCTAGTAAATACACAAGGACAAATAAAAGTCTTGACGAATAACAAGTCAAGAAAAAAAACTTTATTTAACAAAATAAAACAAAGTTTAGTTGCCCAACTACAATAGAATAATATACCTAATTAAGTCTATGGAGTAGACACAAATGGACCAAAAACAAGTCTTGTGGAATATTGTTTTTTTTTTCTAATTAAATACTTTTTATCAATATTTAGTATATAACCTTTGTTGAAAACTATTGATTGCTAATTGATGAATAGGTTTACAACTAAGTAGTCTTTATGAATATTTAGTATATAACCTTATGTTTGGATCTGAGTTTTTGGGGTGCTCTCCGCCTAGACTTTGTATTTGTGTCGGCAGATACCTGGGGTATATTTACAGCTCTTGAGGATTAACTGGCCGCAGGTAAATTTCCTGCGGCCCCCTCGTTTCTACGGGCATTGAACCGCCATATTCGCTCATAGTATCTAACCGTTGTGAAGTTTATTTTTTGGATTTAGGACTTAATATACATATGTAGACTAAATCATAGCAAGAAGTAATCCTCCGTCGTCGGTTCTTAACTATGTAGACTCGCTAATGTTATACAATCTTAGATACATCGTATTTAAAATCCACAGCAAAAACACGACATTTCATCAGAATCCCCTGCTGAATAAAACTTATATAGAATAATATGCAAAATAAAGCCTATCTAGTGGATAAAAATAGAGGAAAAAAGCCGTTCGTGGTGGTAGAAAATCTTAAAAGTATTTCGCTCAGAAATCTCCGAAATATTGTCACTAATTTTACGTATCCTGTTTTATAGCCAAATAGATTTATATTCTATAATCAATAAGAAAAACCTACTAACAATAAAAAACTATTGGTAACAGATGAAAATAGGGAATACCAAGAATGATTCTAAAGAACGAAATCAACACCAGAACTGTAATCTAGATATTCATACGGCATCTTCGAATTCTAACAAGCAAAATATTGATTCTAATTATACGTATCCTGTTTTATTGACAAATACATTTGACTACTATAGGCAATTAAAAACACTAGGGAATATGCCAAAGAACTCGGAGTAGGAGCCTCGACAGTTTCAAGACATTTGAAGGAAATTGACAAATCCAAAACTGACATTTCATAAGGTACAGCCTGATATATTTTTAACAATGAATTGTTTTTCTTATTTTAATTAATCTGTTTTATTGTCAAATACATAATCCAACTTTAAGCAATTAAAAAATAACAAGAAATAAAAACAAACAAAAAGAACCGTTCGAATAAACGAAATCAATTACTTCAAAGTTTAAGCACTTATTTCTCCGATTGACATAGCCTAATCAAAAATTGTTTCAGAATCTTTTTTGTAGAACATTTAGTGAGCTTTCGCATGGTAACCCTCCGTTTACCAATATTCCTAACCGTCTTCGAGATATTAAGGAAAGTATACAAAGTTACCAAAACTTTTTTATGTCTGTTAATAAAATATTTTATTCTAACCCTTCCTTAACTCCAAACGCAACCAAAATATCAACATATTAGTTTTAATGAAAGTAGAACATGCAGTAAATGTTTCAACTGAATCCCATGATTCTAAGTACCCAAACCAAAAACGGCATTCAAATTTTTTTGTTTTCAGTTTTCTCGAAAACGGTTAAAGCTATCGCCTTGAAAATGGTTCCATTCGTTTTCCTAGCCCAAGAAGCCTATAAAAAGAGTACTTACAAGCTTATGGACTCAAAAACGTAAGCGTTACGATTTTTTTGCGCGAATTTCGCCCTAAACGCCATCTTCCAGTGGGTGGATTTTGCTGGTTAACGAACTTGACCTTTCAAATTGGACGACAGATTTTTGTACCAAATTTCATCAAAATCGGACCATCAGGGAAGCCAGAAATGAGCGAACAGACAAATATATATATATATATAAATATATACATATATATATATATATATATATATATATATATATATACAAATTTGAACCACCGTTATTTTCGGCCTCTAGGGGTTCTGAAACGCGAAATTTTCTTGTCGGCACTTCCGGATTGTTTCATTGTATCAACCTTATAAGCGGGGTTCCTCCCTATGGGGGAGGGAGGAACCCCGCTAAAAACCAGATGTATCGAAAATATCGCAAGTTACTCCTAGGACGTTTTTGTTATTCAAATATGAACCCTCAGATTGCTCAGTGCATAATCTGTATTATACAGATCGAAAAACTATTGTCTTATTGCTAGCCACTAAAATGATAAATACTAAAAATCTTCATTTTCTACAAAAGATAATTAATCTTAATCGCTATTTTCTTCAATAGTTTTGGTATCACTCGTAACATCGAATAAATGTGTTAATATTTCCGCGGGTTTAATTTTTTTTATTAGTAACGGCCAAGTGGTAAGAAATAAATTATCGAGGCTACATGTGAACAGCAATCTATGCTCCTATTTCCATTAGCGTAATCACGCTTGTATTTTTTCATATCCTTTTAATTGTATTGAAAAAAAAAAAAAAAATTAGAGAAACATCCCATGTTCCTATTATATTCAAACAATAAAACGCAAAACGAAGGTATTGCGTCACTTGGTAAACTGTAAAGAACGGATAATATGTAGTGAATGATTATGTTACATTATTTCTATAGATGTATATATGTAATATTGTAACTGATGTATATATGCAATAACTGTTTGGAGCGAAACGCCTTAGATGCTCATAAATAAACAAAAACGTCCTAGGAGTAACTTGCGATATTTTCGATAAATCTGGTTTTTATTATAAGATAGTGATCCTATTTTTCCAATATATTCGTCAGTGGCAGAAGGTCATAGACGAATATATTGGAAAGACCTTGTATAGTCTGGTTTTTAGTGTTAAGCTATGGATATAGGGTTTTTGTAATTTTTGTGTATAATGCACCTTTCACACATCTATGAAACTTTTATGGATAATAGTTGAGATATTACTGATTTTACGTGATTTTTTTGGTAGGTGCGCTTTGAGGGGTAGTTAAAGAAAACCGCCATTCAAATCTTCACAATTTTTTTTCTTATCTTATAAGTGGCCCGAAATTTATGAAAAAAATACGCAAGGTACACGTAATTAATAGCTTCAATTCGTGTTAGTTTCATTTCAATATCTTGTATAGTTTCAAAGAAAAACGACTTTAAAGTTAGGGGTTTCAAGCCTTATTCCCTCAAAACGAGTACAGTTAGAGGTTTGATAATTGACGAAAAATTATTTCTAGGTACTAGAAATAAAATAAATACATCAAAGTCAAGAAAGAGGCCATTGCAGATTTCATGTGGAAACACGGTGAGACCCTTTTATATAGTCATTTATTTATTGAGAGTTCACAATGTGGTGATATGCTCTTTAAGTCAATGTACGATCAAAGCTACAAATTATATAGAGTCATATAAATGGGTCATACAAATATAAACAAAAATAATACATAATTCGGAAGATAATTTATAAAATAGCAGCGTTTGGTAAAAAAAAAACGATTAAATTAAGTTTTCATGTCAAAATGATTAGATTCTATTTCAAAAGCTTTAATCGTGCTATATGAACAGTATACCCACAAAGTGCTATCTAACTTGTGCACATTCCTCAGCGAAATTGTTAATTTACGCCATGTTATTGAAGCGAGTACAAAAAGGAATTATGCAGCTTATTCAATGAAAAATAAAAAAATTAGGTCTCCAGGTACATGTTAGTTTGAAGCTTTTTAAACGAACCCCCCACTTCTAATGCACCGATCTTGCACATTTGCAGCTATAATTTCTCATTACTTACTAGAAACAGACATTTTTCTTCTTTTTTTTTTTTTTTTTTTTTCTTTTTTCTTTTTTTTTCTTTTTTTTTTTTTTTTTAGCAGTGACAAATTTTAATACCCCGATTGATGCGATTACTATATATATATATATATATATATATATATATATATATTATCTAGTGGTCTTTATAAGTTCCAACAATGTTTAAAACATATATTTTCTTAGTGTGAATGGTGGAACCACCTTCGATGCTCCAGAAAGAAAGGAATTAAAAATGAGATTCTGTCATCAATAGCTTCTTCACTTCGTGCTAATATTTAAATAATGCTTTTATAATATTAATATTTAAGACTTCCACGAATTATAGTTGTTGCATTTTGAAATTATTCACTTCAGCTCAACTGTATAATAGCTGTGAATAGTTCAAGTTTGTAAACTTTAGGGCTAAGGGTAAAATCCAATAAAGTTTAAATCTCTTAAGCCGTTATCATCAAAGCAATGGAAGATGGATAGTTAAAGCCTCTGCTATTACTCAAGAACATCAAAAGATAAACAGTAGATTAATTTAAATTTCTTAACTATCTTCAAGAAATAATGAACACTATTTTAAAATAAATGTATGGAATATTTTTAAATATAAAGAAATATTAAAGATACCTGGGACATGGGCCTATATAAGGGGGAGGGGGCACATGAGGCTGCAGCCCCCCCAACGAAATTTTGATTTAATCGGTAAAATTGTGTCATAAAACGTTAAAAATAAATTCAATAAGATCACTTAGTCCAGAAAACATATTATTTGTTATTATTTGTAATAGCGTTTCAGTTCTAGAACTATTCCAAGTTCTAGATTGTTAGTATTTCATACACCCCCCAAATGATTAAAGCCCCCCTCTCCCTATATTCTCCCAGCCTCCCGAAATTATTTTTTATACCCCATAACCTGGGAGTATAAGAAGAGATAATTTATCGCCATATTACGAAAATAAACATGGAAAAGACACGTTTAAATTATTTCCGGAAGGATTAGAGGATACACTCCCAACTCACACTTACGTTTGTTAGCATTTTGGACGTTCTTCATGATTACAATGTAACAGACGATATACATTTCCGTTAAATATACCGACAATTTTTTTTTATTTATTTTTTTTAAATTTTAACTTTAAATCTTTCTGAATTAAAATTAAAAAAGTCCGACTCGCAGGAACTGCGTCATCTTAGCGCGGTTCCAGCTCATTTTTTTTTTTTTTTTTTTTACGGCGCATCTACATGTAGGTCATTAGCGCCGATATCCAGGGTGTTGCGAGGAATTTTACCAGCGAGCCGTGGGATGATAAAATTCCTGCCGGAGGTTGGGAATCGAACCCACCATCTCCAGCTTATGAATCCAAGGCACTAGACATTAGACCACGGGAGAGCCCGGTTCCTGTTCATATCCCTATTCTCATTTGAAAAGCATAGAATAGAAACAGATATTTTCTTCGGCCTTTGTTCAAAGGGTTTTATGGCTATACCTGGGGTCGGGTCCGCAAGACCCTAGAAACCTCTTCTACCGATACTTCATTTCATACGTTTCAATGAATTGGAAAATATCAAAAATTTTCACATATTCCTGTCTTCTTTTACTATAGTAATAATTCTACAGATAAAATCAATTAAAAAATAAAATAAAAAAACCAACAGCATAAAGGCAATGGAAAATATTCAAAAGACGTCATCGAATCTTTTTCTCTTGGCAAGCTATATTTCTAACAATGAATTGTTTTTCTTATTTTGCCTAATCTGTTTTATTGTAAAATACATTATCCAACTATAAGCAATTAAAAAATAACTAGGAATAAAAACAGACAAAAAGAACAGTTCGAATAAGCAAAATCAATTACTTTAATGTTTTAAGCAATTATTTCTCCGATTGACATCGCCTAATCAAAACTTTCATCAGAACCTTTTTTGTAGAGCATTTAGTAAGCTTTCTAATTCTTTTGTTTACCAAGATTCTCAACCTTTTTCGAGATATTAAGGAAAATATACAAAGTTACCAAAACTTTTTATGTCTGTTAATAAAATATTTTATTCTAACCCTTCCTTAACTCCAAACGTAACCAAAATTTCAACATATTAGTTTTAATGGTAGTAAAACATGCAGAAATTGTTTCAACTGAATCCCATGATTCTAAGTACCCAAACCAAAAACGGTATTCAAAAACTATTTTTCCAATTTTCTCAAAAACGGTTAAAGCTATCGCCTTGAAAATGGTTTCATTCGTTTTCCTAGCCAAAGAAGCCTATAAAACGAGTACTTACAAGCTTATGAACTCAAAAACGTAAGCCTTACGATTTTTTTTGCGCGAATTTCGCCCCAAACGCCATCTTCCAGTGGGCGGATTTTGCTGGTTAACGAACTTGGCCTTTCAAATCGGGCGACAGATTTTTGTACCACATTTCATCAAAATCGGACCATTAGGGAGGCCAGAAATCCGCGAACAGACAAATATATATATTTATATATATATATATATATATATATATATATATATATATATATATATATATATATATATATATATGTAAATATATACATATATATATATATATACAAATTTTAACCACCGTTATTTTCGGTCTCTAGGGGGCTCTGAAACGCGAAATTTTCTAGTCGGCACTTCCGGATTGTTTCATTGTATCAACCTTATAAGCGGGGTTCCTCCCTATCGGGGAGGGAGGAACCGCGCTAAAAGAAAAATGATGGTGCATTGTAGGAAAATGTACATCGTCGGACAAATTGAAGAACAATAGTAATGTCTGGCAATAATAAATATAAGCTCCGATAATTTAAATTGGTTTTTAAAAAAAAGAAAAAAAAAATAATGACCATCTCTAAATGAATTGAAAAAATAACTAGTTTCCTGTACATAAACTATGCACACTAATGAAATCAACGTCTACCAACAGCCAGACCGCCTGTATAAAGACTGGGGGAGTGGTAGAAACAATATAGTAAAAATTTAGCTATACTAAAATACTGGGTTTTTTCTTGTTTTTTTTTTTTTTTTTTTACATTCTAGCTCTCGTACTACATGCCCTCCCACAAAAATCACTAAAACGTGAATGATGTTTATCAAACAGTTCTTTTTCTGTAATGGACCAGTTCTTATTCTGTATAGTTTTTCTATATTTTAAAAGTAAATCATATTTGAATATAAAGTGGTGTATTTTTTTTTGGTGTTGTTTTTTTTGTGTCGGTTGTTGCAAAGGCAACCTTAGCTGTTATTATATAGTCTATAGGGTTGTTGGTGTGGGTTTAACATTTTATTTAATGATTGCGTCGTGTAGAAGTCAATATGTATGTTTTCGTACTAAGTGATTATGTATGTTAAATATTGATGAAGAGCCTCCTTGCGTTTATATATAAATTCATTCACACAATATATATATATATATATATATATATATATATATATATATATATATACATACACCTATATATTTCAGATGGCACCAACTACAAAAAGTCCGTCACGCAGAAGCTGCATAACTAAGCACTTTCCTCAGAATTTGGGTAGTGTAGACTGCTTTCCAGAACAATTTGCTTAAAATATCCTACATAAATAAAATAAAAACATGAATAGTTCTCTTTTAAATTTGTAATGAGTAACTGATCAATTATTAATTTGCTTCCAGAGTTATGTTTACACACGGTACCTATTACACTACGTAATAAATACAAAAAACCTCATATTTTTGTATTTTGATTTAACGCAGGAACACGATACAGTCACTCTAGTGGTAGAAAGCGCTCCTTGCGGCGGCTTTGTAAACCTACGTCAGGCGGGCTTTTCTGTTGAAATATATTACAAATTAAAACCCCCGCTTTCCGATTGACCGATTCAGCTCATTTTTACAACACTTCTTTCTCATGAGTTACCCACGACGTATACCGTGTTTCGTTACAATACAGCAGAAATTACGACCGGTATGAGTATATTAGGAATTTTGGTCCAGAGTAAACCCCCCCTTGTAATGAACCGATTTAGTTTATTTTTACAACACATATTTACCTGTAGATTACCACTACGAATACCGAGTTCCGTCGAAATATACAAAAAATCACGGCTGGTAGTGGCGAATTGGTATTGCGGGTCCGGAGTAAACCCCCCCTCCTAATGAACCGATTTAGTTTATTTTTACAACACATATTTACCTGTGGATTACCACTACGAATACCGAGTTTCGTCGAAATATACCAAAAATCACGGCTGGTAGTGGCGAATTGGTATTGTGGGTCCGGAGTAACCCCCCCCCCCCTTCTAATGAACCGATTTAGTTCATTTTTATATCTCACTTTTCTCTCTATATTACCACTACGAATACCAAGTTTCGTTGAAATATAACAAATATAACGGCTGACATAGTCAAATTAGTGTTTTGGGTTCGGGGTAAACCCCCCCTTCCGGTGGACCGACTTCGGTGGTTAACGAACTCGTTCAATCGTTTGCTAATTGAATGCTATATAGCAAGTTTCGTGACGAAAAAAACAAAAACTCTGGCCGCTATCGTGTTAACAGACACACACACATATATATGCATATATATATATATATATATATATATATATATATATATATATATATATATATATATACATTTTAACGGGGCTCATTTTCGGTGTCTACTAGGTAGGACCGATAAAGATTTGAAGAAATTTTTCAAAAATTCCGTCATGAGTCCAACCTCAATAGCTACTTTCCTTCGGAGGAAAGTGCTAAAATGAATCATAAAACCTGAAGCGACAACCATACATCCCTTGCCCTAAAGCCTCATCCGACCAAGGCCGTCCTAACCTCGTCGACTCCCCATTGACTACAAAGAAAGTATGCGTGTGATGGTCGTGACTGATGCCCGTGGAATCCCATCTCTATCTGCTGCTTCCTGCGAGCAGGACGTCCTCAAGGGGTTCCGCAAGCTCGATTGTTGGCTCCCTTAATGTGAGCGACTTTTACTTTTTTAATGAAAGTCGCTTCCGTTTTTCCCCATTCACCAGTGTGTTTGTTGATTCTCCACCATGAAAGTGGGTTCCTTATGGTACGCTGCTCGCTTGCATTGACCATGAAATCGGAGAAGCTTTATACTCCTACTATAGATAAGAATATAGAAACGTGAATATAGTTTTACACATTTTTCTAATTACCCTATTAATATTTTCAGGTATAGTAAATACCTTATTAAAATTTATTCACTTTAAGGACCTCAATGAATGGATTTGAATAAATGAATGAAAGATGCATATTATTCTGAAACATTTGCCCATCAACAATAACAAGTATATCATTCAATATAAATAAATAAATGTTTGCATATTCTTATAAAAAGTCCGAAACTGCGTCATCCTAGCGCCCTTCCGTTCTTATCCCTAGTGCTGTTTGGAAAGGTGAGAATAGGAACAGTTAACGTTTTGTTTTAATCGTTCATGCAAAATGTAAAATGAAATTTCAAAGCACAGCATAATAAGCTGTAAGCGGAAAGTTGTCCATTTAAGCACCGATTTCTCCCGATGAGATCGCTCGATCAAAAATTTCATAAGAACAGTATTTGTAGGACATTTGATATATTTTCGAATGGATGCTTTACATTTACTACGATTTCCCAACCTGTTTCTTTACATATAAGAATATATCAGAAAATCCCAAGGAATATGTACGAAAATCCCTGAATGGAAAAAGTCAAACTCCTGGAGTCTAAGTGCAATACCTGAATAAGAACCTATGCATGGGCATTGAAAATGGAGCTTAGTCCATCAAAACATTCTGACAAATAAAATACCTGTGGAAATTTTGGACTTTTTTCATTCTTCTGATCATCAATTTCCACCATCCAGCAATTCCAACAAGGATTGTTTTTTGGTTTTTAATTTGACTAATGCCTGGAGAGGGGTTAGGCCTTCCTACTCATGGGCTGGATGCAGCGCGTGCGCACTACCTGGTTTCTTTGTTTGAGGACTATAGTGGATAGTGTTATGAATTCTCAGCCCTGTAGAGATGAACAGGGTCGAGATCGAATCTACTTCATCGAGACTGTTCAAATACGACTTGATGTAAGCTAATGAATGAAAAAAATAGGCTAATTTTTTTTAGGCTAAGAGTCCTCATCAACGCAAAATACATGGTGCCCTGCTGCACCATGGAGGTCGGCGCCAATGGCCAAGAATTCGGAGCGCCTTAAAAAAGAAGAAGATACGTTTGGCAGCTCAACGAACTCGTACAGTTAATAAAAAAAACACTTATTCACGCAGTGTAACGGTTGCTAAATTGGGGCCTTCACTAAGTGTTACTCAACAAACACTGTGCACAGCTAGTTGGCTCCTAATTGGACAGGCAAAGAGGTAGGAAGTTCACTTCTGACTTCCTAGCCGGGAAGGAACGAGCAATGATAACACTTGTTTTTGTTTATACCCGCTCCTTCTGACGTAATGTATATGCGTCACACGGGCTGATAAGCCACGGGGGCTTCGATCCAGAGATATTATGTATGGAGTAAGCACTTAGCATATTAATGACACTCTTGTGGAAAATATTACATCTAAAATAAAGAATTGTGGGAAATCCTACCGATGAAATATGGCAATGATACTCACCAGTACCTGCAAAGGATATCATCAGGCCGGAGCATAGCACTGCCCACACTATCTCCCAATTCGAGAGTGAGATACCTCTAAAATTGGGGAAAATTGGCTTTGGGGACTAATGAGGTCAAGAGATTGATTTTATATATTTAAATTTATAGAAAGTTGGTAACAGCTTAATTCAGTCCTCAAATATATTTTTATTTTCAAGCTATACAGAGTGCGGCATACTGCACACTACATTATTTAAAGTTTGTTACAGAGAAGTTTCGGCTATAAGCCATTTTCAAACTGTAAAATATAATAGATCATACTGGTTAGGATATTAAATTTCAGATAAGAAACATAAAACTCAGAATCTGAAACTTAACATCCTAACCAGCATGGTGTATTATATTTTGCCGAAGCGTCTCAGTAACAACGTTTAAATAACCTAATGTGCGGAATGCGGCACGCTATGTAGCTTGAAAATAAAAATATATTTGAGGGCTCAAGTAAGCTGTTACCAACTTCCTATCAATATAATTATATAAAATCAGTCCCGTGAGCTACACATATATATATATATATATATATATATATATATATATATATATATATATATTTATATATTTATATTTATTTATTTGCCTGCTGACTGATTTTAATAAAATTAATTTGGAACAAAAATATGTACTTGTGATTTGAAAACTCAAGTTCCTTAACCAACAGAATCCGTCCTCCGCAAAATGGGTTTTGCGACACAATTCATGCGAAAAAATAGTAACGCTAACATTCCGAGAAAAATGGTGCTTAAATAGAGGTATTTCCGTTTAGGCGACTGTCCTTTTACTATTTTAGCGCGTAAGTTGTTGCTTCGCTTTGGGATTGATTTTACATTAACTATTTATATTCTAAGCCTTCAAAATGTTACTAGGGAGAAGAACGGAAACGTGCAAAGATGACGCAGTTCCTGCGAGTTGACCTTTTCTTAAAATTGTAGTTCTTAAGAAATTCTGCGGGTGATGTATCGTCCTTTGGGTAAATTGTTAGGTATTTTCTAAGAAAAATGTGGTTAAAGGTATATGTTGATTTGTTTATTTCTTCTTTGAACAATGTGTCCTTCGGGTTGAACATTAAAGAGAAGCGATATAAACAAATAGAACGTGATATTTTAAGTTTTGAAACCTGAAAAACGAACCATAAAGTTATGCGCATCAGAACAGTAAACAGTTTTTCCTTCTGAGTTTATTTCGTAGTTCGATACATTATTGAATAACTTATTACTTAATAAGAAAATATGTTGAATCCAAACAAATTAACGAATAAAATAAGTTAAAGTAGGTAATATTTAGCCCCCTAAATTAAACATAATATCCTAGTAAAGAATATTTGTTGTAAAACAACTCTCTGTGAAAAAGGATTTTAAAAAAGAACTTAGTAAGTGCACTTCATAGTCATTATTACCATGAGTGGATTCGAATATTATTTTGACTTAACTTTTAAAACAAGTTTTTACATTCATTTTTTGGTAATACATAATATAAAAAGTTTCATATGTAATATTATTTGCACGAATACTAAGAATTATTAAAACAAAATCTCTGTTTATTATATATATATATATATATATATATATATATATGTATATATATATATGTATATATATATATATATATATATATACACTTATGTAAAATTTAATATATAAACATATGTATTTTATCCAGTCTACATATAATTGTGTTTTGTTTAATTATAATTAATAAAACAAATAATTTTTATTAAAGCCAACGTTTCGATTCGTATTACAAGGCTTCAGTAAAGTTTCGGAGAGAAGAAGAACTGATCCAGATATCAAATTTATTTGTATCTTTTCCAAATTATAGAAGGCTTGAATGATGACGTGGTTATTTAATTTTTACTTGTTTTCAATACATATATAAAAATATTTATTATAATTGGAAATAATTGTTAATGTACTTTGGAACATCATTAATAAGTAATATGCCACACTCTTAATGTTGGTATCGAGTCCATAATATAGTAACAATCATACATATATTGGCAAAAACCAATTTCTTTAAAGGGGATCAAGGTGAATAAGATATAATAACCAAACAAAAATAACGGGAGGCCCGGTGGCCGTGAGCGTTATGGCGTGAGCACTTAACACTCCGTGCCAAAGAGTCGTGCGTTCGATTCCCACTAGGGGTGGTGGCTTTTCTTTAGAAAAAAGATCAGCCCTATCCTGGCTAGAAAAGGGTAGTAACCTATAGATAACCCGTCCTAAAATTCGTAGTTAATAATAAATTAACGTTAAAATTTAATAATAATAAACATAAAACGTTAACAAAACGAAAAAAGCATTATGAAAGAATCACTACTTATATTTTAAATATTCTCATAGGCTATTGTACCAACAAATATGTCGTAACCATCAAAACATTTTTTACGAATTTGTCGCTTAAAACCGGCCGGTGTACTTATTATAAAATAATTGGATCTATGAATTTTACTTTTTCTTTATCAAATAGTTTACAATGAAATACTATTTGGGTACAAATCTAATGTATGTTCAGTATGAGGGCGATATTCACATATATAGTCGCCTAAAACTTGATATCTGCTTAAATATATTATCGTTTCTCCGAGAGCGATTAGTACTCCTGCCAGATTTTCCATGGTAATTTGTTATGGTTGAATTTTTGCTGTCAGTGCACATCATTAGTGAGTACGTCTATTTGCTTGTTTTCACTGTAATTTATGATAAGATCCAGAATCGTTGTCTGCTTATTTCTTTATAACGACGTTTGCTTTAAAATAACCAAAACAAATCAGTCCCCTTACAGGCCACGACGGCCCTAAGTGGCATATACTTTAGAGGTATCTGATTCATGACCATAAGGCACTAGGGAGATAACCTGGCCAGTACTATATGATGATCTGTATGGTCTCCCCTTTGCAGGTAGCCATTAATTAATTAAATAAAGGCTAGGTTGGCCTAGGGACGGTCAGGGAGGCCGAATCAAACCCATGAACAAATACACTAGAAGATAAATGTCTTTAGTGCTTGCTGATTTGAACTCAGGTCTTCCAGCACACTAGTGCAGTGCTCTGCCACTGACCTAAACCTCGCCCCCTAAAATATGCTACATAAATTCAAAATAAAACTAAATAGTTTTACATCTTATATATCATATTGATATAGAGAAGGTGTAGATAGCCAGGGTTTCGGTAGTATGGTAAAAAAAAAAAAAACTAGATTTATAACAAAATTAGTTTCATTTTTTTTTACATTCAAGCATTTTTGAAGGACAAGAAGAAGGAGTCCGCTGATTCAGCTGCTATGTCTCTGATATTGTTATGTAATATATAAATACGTTATCACTCTTTTCTAGGCATCGAGCCATCTTAGCTCATAATGGGTGGGTAGCCTGTAGATCAACCCGTGGACATTAAAATATAAATAGTACAAATCTTTTATATTTTCAAAGAACAGCTGGGTGCAAACTTAATAGTAACAATCCCTCTGAAAGTGCTAAAAAGTCCAGAGTAATTTCGATGCTTAAATGGATCTTTCATAAAAGCATTCTGTAGCTTTAGAAAGTGCATGCATGTTTTTGTGGATAATGACCGACCAGAATAACTTTTCCTTCAGTGCTATTGTTGCTGTATGCACCATTCTGCAAAGGAAGATGACAATGGCCGTGATTATTAGAGCGATACTTTACCTTGACTTACAGTTTCACATTACTTCAGGGTGAGAGGCAAGTCATCAGCAAGAACTATAATTATTCCTTAGATAAAACTTAAATAAAAAGTCCGACTAGTAATTTGGAATAGAAATAGTTTATATTTCGTGAACATTTTAAACACCAACTCCAAGGAAACCTTAAAGAAAAGAGATATTTTAAACACCAACTCCAAGGAAACCTTAAAGAAAAGAGATATTTTAAACACCAACTCCAAGGAAACCTTAAAGAAAAGAGATATTATAAACACCAACTCCAAGGAAACCTTAAAGAAAAGAGATATTTTAAACACCAACTCTAAGGAAACCTTAAAGAAAAGAGATATTTTAGGTGATAGTACTTAATTATTCAATAAAGTATTGTTTTAGTAGGTCGTAGACCTAATTGTCTAAACATGGCATTTTAAGACAACTTAATAGGGGAAACAAAAGCCCATAAATACGTGTTTCGTTTTCATTTTTTTTACGAGCTTTCGAACATTATGCAAAATTTGAGATAAAGATATAACACCAGCCTTTGAGAAAACGCTTAAGCCTTATAACTACGTTTGCATTGATAAATAAATTGCAGGGTTTCCCCGTGGCCTACTGGCTAGCACGGTCAATTCTCATAAAGGATATGGGGGTTCGAGTCCCGCCTGTAGCAGCCTGTTGACTTTTTTAGCGATGGACTGAGTGAAAAAATCCCTGCTACATCATGGATGTTTATTATTTACTTTCGTACTTAATTGTGCGTCGCATATATTGGACAACCAGCATACTGTTTCTAATGTAATTGGGAAGATTCGGAACTTATGTGACAGGTAGAGGAGAAATGAAACCTTTCCGTACACACTGGATAGTTGCGTTTTGACAACTACTACCTTCGGAGACGTTATAGGAGTCAAGTTGTGAATTCCTACCAGGTCATTGAAGAAGCCAGTTGCCGAAATGCGGCTTAAAGTGAACACGAAATTTCTTTTCACGGGTCAATCAATATCAAATCAACTAATGGATGTTGCTGACATGTTTTATTCTTTAATTTTAAACAGTACAATATCTATATGTAGGTACCTCTATATATCTGGGAGTACAAAACTATTTTTTTATAATTACTAATTCGGTTGTTTGCAACCATTTTGTTTGTGAAGTTCGGTAATTTGTTGCGTTTTCAGATGTTAGAAATAAGTTAATTATCTTCTTTTTTTATTGAGGGATCAACTTGAACTGAAAACCATCATATTCTACATGAAACTCTACAAATAAGGTTATTACCAAAAAATTGCTAGGTATCCAGGAAAGTGCCTAAAATTAACCTAAAAAACGTAAAAAAAATTAAATAATTTTTTTTTTAATAGGCGAATGGATAGACATATTGAATATCCCCCTCCCCTAAAGATATAACTCACACCATGGCTGAAAACAAAAGTTATACCTTTTAAATATCTCCTTCGGGTTGTACAGGTCTTCCAAAATCGCAAGTTCTTCAAAATTGGGAATTTTTGAATGGGTATATCTCAAGAAGGCCTGGACGAAAAAAATTGAAACTTGTACAAAGTACTCTTTTTATAACTAGTAATCAACACATAAAAAATCATCATGGTGTTTTGACTAAAAGTAATTTTATCTTAATATATAAATATATATATATATATATATATATATATATATATATATATATATTTATATATGAGTTTGAGAATTCGCATGTCCTACACTGGTCTACAATGAAAGTGTCCCAAGAGATCTACACAGCATTTCTTGTAGATGTCGATCCCCACGTTATTGAGGAGCCACCCGTTTCTCGCTATCACCCTCCAATTATTAGAAAAAAACAGCGTTTTTCATCGAATTTCTGTTATAAACGGAGTCCCTTTAAAACATTTCAGCAACAATTTCATATATTTTTGATTGATTTCTAATGAATCGACCCCCACCTATTAGGAGATTTTATCGACATTTTAAAATACGTCAAGGAGTCGATTTCCTATTCGAATGGTGAAAACACGCCGAACGTATCGACTCGTGAAGAATACGTTAAGAACGGGAAGTAAGCGACGAGACCTTGGCCGCCAAGAGGGTGCTGACCTGAATCTGTTAGCTCCATTCACAAGGTCGTAGAAGCTACGTCACATTCACTTCTACGTCACTCAACCCTCACGCTTTACATATTTTAAATAGCTCCTCCATTGATGAACGCATCTCTCGATAATTATCTATTTTTAAAGCTTCCAAGTACACGCTTGACCATTCATCTTTAAAATCTTCATGAGCTCAAGCCTTTTGATATATTTATCTCCATGAAAAAGTGATGCAATGTCCAAGCTCTACATATTCCAGGATGTGTTTTCCTTCTGGAAGAATTGCTGATCGCCCAATGAGGCAAAGAGGGAATTCATCAGAAAATAGTCCTTATAACCGAAGCGTTCCTAAATGTATTACGTGTTTATAATTGTTAGTTTTTTAGCTATTAGACATGTTAATATAATTATCAGACTTCATCGACCAGTGGCATTAGTCTATTCCTTCTGAATGGTTTAATTTGAAATTTTCTTTTATCAGACCGTTGATTAGTTTGATATAATGAAATATATGCCGATTTAGGTTGACTATTAGACATTGATAGATAATTGATAAATAAATACAATTTATTGCTTAATTAAATAAATTGAAAATATTTATAAAGATTTAAACGTAAAGCAATGATGAAAAATGGTTCTACTGCCTTAGATTTATTTCTTATTATTATTTTTTTAAATATAAGTACCGCTGATGCTAGTATGACTGCTTAAGACTTCCAATATTTCTCCGCCCAAAATATTTAACAGAGTTGTTAGCAGAAGGAAGCCAATTTATAGATTTTATTTTTCGATACTTAAGGAAAGTTGGTCTATTTGAAGAACTATGAATTATACGTAGATGGGTGTTCATCCGTGCATAGGTGTTTCCACATGTATGTATGTATGTTTATTTATCTGTATATGTTTATGTATATGTATATGTTTATGTATATATGTATATATATATATATATA